>JAKLMK010000069.1:0-155235 GCA_022813445.1 Neophaeococcomyces aloes | reverse complement strand
TCTCCATGCCCTCGATTCAGCATAAGGCCGTCTATATTTCAATACTTGGAAGGTTTGGTAAAAGCGAGGACGGTTCAGTCGCTATCACAATCAGCTAGTGTTGACAGGCAAGCTGCACTTTATTGGCCGGTAATGCTCTCATGGATTGACCTTCCAGCAGAGTGAAGGCTTCATCCATACGGCACATGTGCTCTACGTACTCGGTATTGAAACATTGTGGATATTGCTTCATGCAGAGCAAGGGAGAGGCCGCCCTCAGGTGTTCGTTGCAGTTTGCCCGGAAGAGTTCTCTACCTGCCAGCACCACTTCAGGCTTTTTGGAATTTGTTGGCAGAGGATTCAAACACTGTCAACTCCATCTTCATGCAGAATGCAACCTGAAACAGATGGGAGGGTGTAAACAATCGTTGACATGACTACCTGCTGTATACTCTCATACTCTCTACATAGACTCATTTCTTTCTTGAACATGCTCATCGAAATGGTGTTTCAGCAAACGCTGACCGCCTCAGTGGCCATGCCCTAACAAAGTCCACTTCAATACCTAGCTCAACATCTCACCTCGTTGACCGCTTCCACGACCATGGTAGCTTCAATGCTCAAGCTTCCTTCTCGCTTCGGGATCGCGTTGAAGCTTTCCAAGTTTTGGATCCACCGAGACACGAAAATCTCACGCTAGGGGACCCGATGGAACTCCAACCAGGGTTTTCTCCCGTGTCGCACCAATCACAAATTTTCTTCACTAGCAGGGCTTTTGTGGAGGGTCGTTCGCACGTTCGTCCGTCGTCCAACAGCATGCTCGTGCGGGAACAAGGTACTCACAGATGGTTGGGTTGTTGACTTGCATGCATTGGCTTCGCAGTGGTGCCCGACAAAAACACTCGGCCATGACCAATGGTTCGTGCCTTGTTGACCATAAGAAGCGGGACGTGTCCTTGATATGCCGTCAAATCCATCGCTCGCCGTTGCGTTATCGCAGATCTCCTGCACGACACCTCAGCTAGACTAGGTACGTGTATGTAGCTATGTTTGGTGTGAGCACAACCAAGCATCCAGCATGTACTGTATAGCACGATTACAAGCACAACGTTCTTAAAATGGCGGGAGAGCTGCATGTTTAAGGGTAAACGAACTGCACTTTCTAAACCATGCAATTCGTACAGTCTTGGGCACGATGCATTCTTGTCTGGCTGGTATTGATAGCTGTGACCAATGTAGCCTTCTTGCTTTGATACTGACGAATCATCTTTGTTAGTATACAGTTGATGTCGTCGCAGGAGATGTTTTTATTATATTTCAACTCAACACCATTACAACCAGAGCCCTACCCTACCGTCCATGAGAGAGCCTCTGTCGAAATGTAACATCAAAAAAATTACGCCCAGTCTTTCTTGACACCGAGGAACGACCAAATAGAGAACGTGCACGAGTAGCGTGCGATGTAAGAGAGTGATCTCTACGATGTGACAACAGTGCCATCAGCCGGCAACGTCCCGTTAACTAAATACGCGCTGATATACGCTGAAGCGTCCCCATTGAGGAGCACACTCGTATGTCCATCGCCATCCCTAGTGAGCAGTACCGAGTTGGGGATCTGTTTGTGTATGTTCTGCGCCCATACGTAGCTAGTCGATGGATCGTGTATGCTGTTGACCAACAGTATTGGGGGAGCTTTCGATAATGCATGCTGGTCCAGTAGTTCCTGCGGATCAACAACTGCTACCGGCCACCCCAGACATTGCATTTGGATAACCCATGATTGTGAAGCAGGACCCACGTGCGGGTTTGTTGCCCATGCAGAGGCTTGAATCTGCGTGAGCTCAAGGAGAGCTTGTGTTGTGTTGCTGATGTCGTAGGTCGCCCAATCGAGACAAGAGATTGCTGTGGAGCTGAAGTCCATACTGGTATTTGTGGTGGCGATTGGGCTTGAGAACAGAGTCGCGTTGTTTCCGATGATGGACTGGTTCAGGGCAGTGCCTAGACCTACCCAACTGCTGGTTTCAGTCGAATGGTTTGCTTGTATTAGAAAGTTGGGGACATTGAGAATAATGTCGTCACCTGTGACTGTTGGTCGACATGTGCCTGCGAGTGCTGTGTCAGCAGTAGCTACACAGCCCGGGGCGGGAACGGGTGTTAAGTTGGCGGAGGCAACGAGGTTGTCAAACATTTTCGGGAGATTGGTGCCTTCGAAGCCACAAGCCGTTGTGTTGGAGGCGCACCATTGAAAGAAGCGATTTAATGAATCTTCGTAGGTTGCATCTTCTACAGACTGAGTAATCCTGGGAGACGTCGTGTGATCTAATATGCCATCGAGAGCCATTGCACGTATGTTTTCTGGGAAGAGCTGAGCATACACATAGCCGAGTTGTGATCCGTATGACGCACCAAGCCAATTCAACTTGCCGTCGTTCAGTGCCAGGCGAATAGCTTCAATATCTTTTGCCGCGCTTACTGTATCGACATGTCCTAGCAGTGGTCCTGTCATGTTGAGGCACCTCTCGCCTATGGCCGTGTTGACCTTAATCAGCTCTTCCAGTTCGGCCTCTGTCTTCGGAAAGACTGATACGTTCTGGTTCCATGTGTCAGGGTCACAGGTAACAGGTGTGCTCAAGCCGACACCTCTTGGGTCGGGACAGATGAGGTCAAACTTCTCCATCAGAGCTTCGCTGAACAGTCCCGTAGAAGCTTGGTAGATGCAGATATCGGTTGCGGCCCCGCCTGGACCACCAGGATTGAAGAACAAAGATCCGATGCGGGTTGAGGGGTCACTTGCCCTCACCCTCATAATACCCAGTGTGATTAGCTCTCCGTTTTGTGCGCTCCAGTCGAGTGGCACTTGAAGCTGTCCACACTCAAGAGATGCCGGTGAGTCGTCTGAACATGTTCCCCACTGGATTTGCTGTATGGACTGGTCCTTTGTCGGTATGACAGGTGCTGCAAGGACAGTGTTAATCCCAAGCCAAAGAAAACTCGCTAAGCATGAGATCTTCATCACGTGCATAATATTTCCGAGTATATTATGTTGACGGTACTTTGGATATTGGACAGAAGGAGGACGTACTTATCCTTCTGGAAGGCTTTTGTATCAACCAAGGGCACCATGGTGATGTAGATCCTGTGTGAACCCACTGTATTGCTGGTCAATGGAAAAGTCCGTACTCGTAAATCAGCTTGGTTTACCGGAGTGACGTGACCTGCCAGACTCAACCTTGCTATATATAACTGTAACCAGTTATAGAATTGATGCCGGTCACAAGCATTCGATGTGTGTGTCACCAATGCAGTATTGGTTGTAGCGTCCATCTAATCTGCAAGTCTTTTCGTGAGCGGTACGGTAGAATCAAGTCATAGAGGAGGCCTCGGGCTTGTCGCGCAAACATATTGGGAATTAGCTTTGAGGAAAGTCAGTTGTTGTGGCATGGCAGGCACGAGGGTGGCCAGAAACCAGGCACACATAGATCCAGGACGATGTACACAGCATGCGACAGGAGGCAAAGGAAGCATCTCGTTGAATACTAATAGCATGGAGTGAAGCAGGAGTGCGAGCAGGAGTGTGAGAGCAGCTTACTTCTTAAAAGCACGTGCGTCCGGTATCATGATCATGTGATCATCGTCGTGTACGGCTAACGATGTTGAGGCTGGCGTACTATAGCTTATGTTAGTGTGCAAAAGTTCGACATCGCCCCTTCACTACTCGTACCTGAATCTACCGTCGTGATCTTGAAAGTTAATCATTTTGGAGCATCCTGGCAAACATTTCGACAATTGACCGTGCACGTTCCGCTTCTGCTACGCCACTTTCACCCTAGCAATATGTCGTTGCATGAGTTCAGGAAAACCCGATCGCACCGGCCTGCCAGCATAATCATGAGCTAGAGGAGTTTAGGTATCTAGTACAAACAGTCCATGAAACTATTGCCGGTTCGGAACTGTGTGACCACCTAATGCCGCTGATACCTTGTATCTCTGGTTGACACGGATATAGATTCTACAGCAATTTCTACCATATTTCAGAAATTCTGGACTGACTTTAGCTGTGATCCACAATTTCGAAATGCCATCACTTTTGTGGACTGCTTGTACACTTACAGATCTGCAGTCAGCAACTAGAGCCCGTCATGCATATCAGATTCAGCTCATGACATGTTAACAAATTCACCAAACTGCTCAAATTGTCTTATTGAGGCGCGTCAAGATGCCCTGTTTGTCTTGGATAATGTGAACTCGGAATTGCTCGTTAGCCTAGTCTTCCAGCAAAAGGAACCGACGCCGCCACTATACTCGCCCATTACAAGCAGCGCGACGTGATCTTGGAAATTCAAACTGCGGGCACGGCTACTGCAGTTAAGGTATCACCTCCTAGCCCTTCGATCTTGTCGCTCCGATTGGTAGAATGATGAGGTTTACAGTGACCTACACCAGATTGAGACGGTTGAAGCAAAGTTCGACGGCTCGTAGGGGCTTTCCAAACAGTAAGTTTTGCTAAAGTTAACCCCCTGCTGCTTGTATGATGTCCTTTCGATCCAGTGAAATTTGTTCAGTATCATTCCTGGGATATATAGTGAGTCGTGCTCTGTCGTTTATTTGTACGTAGAAGAATTTCCTCATGACCAGATTCTGAGCTCGTTGTTGTGAAATACCAGTAACGGTTAACCACACCTTGTCAAAGCTCAGATCTACGGTTCGGCTTGTGAAGATGCCCGAGAAACTGAAGGTGGGTGTAGTGGGTGCAGGAATCGCCGGGCTTTCAGCAGCAATCGCTCTGGCTCGAGCTGGTCACTTCGTCGAGGTCTATGAAAAGTCCAAATTTCAGAACGAGGTTGGTGCAGCGATTGTTGTTGGACCTAACGGCACAAAAATCTTATCAAGATGGGGATTTGACTTCGACAAGGCCGGTGCACTCGATTACAATCAGATGCGCCGTATCAAAGCTGACACTGCCGAGGTAGACTCGGAGGAATACTTTACCAATATCAAAGAGCAATACGGCGGTAGATGGCTTATGTTCCACCGTGCTGACCTGCATACTGGGCTCCAAGCGTTGATGGAGGCTCAACACCCGACACCCAAGCTGCATCTAGGTGAGGCTGTCCAAGACGTCGATGTCGGAGAAGGAATCATCAAGCTCTCGAATGGCACTGAGGTGAAGAAACAGCTGGTCATCATTGCAGACGGATCTCACAGCAAGCTGATCGGCAAGGTCGTGGGCAGGCCATGTCCTGTGAATAAGGCTCCGATGTCGATGTACCGTTTTCTGCAGCCAATGAAGAACGTCCTTGCGCATCCACAAGCTGGCAAATTCTACAAAGACCAACCCTCGGGCTTCACAGTATTCTACAAAACGGCGGTTGGACGACCTGGCTTGCTCCTCAACACCTATCCATGCCGAGGCGGGCAACTGTTGTACGTGGCATTATTGCACCCAACCAAGCCCAATGAGAAAAGCGCCATCCAAGCTCATGAGGCTCAGGGCGAAGCTTGGAATGCACCAGCGGACGTCCAGGACGTTCTCTCATCCGCCGAAGGCTTCCACCCAGCTATACGAACCATTTGTGAAGACGCATCTGACGTTAAAGTCTACACGAATATGTGGCGAGACCCAATCGAAACATTCACCAGTGCTCGAGCGGTCCTAATTGGTGACTGCGGTCATCTTATGCTTCAAACGCACGGCCAAGGTGCGTGCATGGCTTTGGAAGATGCAATGGCGCTTGAAGTACTTTTCGATGGCATAGATAATCCGGCAGAAGTACAACCACAGCTGACCAAGTTCGACAATCTACGCCGGCCACGTGTTGGCGCCGTTCAAACGATGTCGAATAAGATGATGTCTCCGCCAGATCAGGTGACCACTGAGGTGAGAAAGTATTACGATGGTCCCATACCTGGTCCGACAGCGAAGACGTTCTCGAAGGAGTATAACGATTTCTTTTTTCTGTATGATGTGGCCGAAGAGGCGAGGAGACTCGTGGATAACAGATCATAAATTGCGACGCTGACCCGAAACTCACAATGAGAACGCCAACAAGCCACAGCTGTGGAAGCGCGATTGTACTTAATCATGTGTCCGTGTCATAGAAGACGACCTCGAACCTACTTTCGTGGGCTTTATCTCCGACTAGAACGATTAGAGGAATCAGGCTTACAAACACAGTTTAGAAGTGCAGCGTGGTAAATCTATCTCAAGAATAAAAACATACAGGGTACTCTTCGTAGCCAGCAAACTGAGGACTTTCATTTATCAAGACCTGTTGCAACTTGAGCGGCGTAAATTACTCTTCGACTTTAAGCAATATTCTTTTTATACAAAATACCCAATGAATGTGTTCAGAAATCTTGTAATTAGTGGTTTGATGATTGAAGCCCCTTGGTGCGTGTGATTACGGTCAGTTCAGCGGCCAAACTGCTGCATCAGCGCCACTCCCAATTTTCACAGCCGATCAGCTATGCTTAACTGGTAGACAACAACGCTCAACTGTCTAGTGACTAAATTGGCTCTGCGTTTCGTTACACATGTACGACCACATATACGGAAGCTCAGTGAGGGTGTTCAGCGTCGTCAATCTTCACTCCAATATCAACACAAATTACGACTCTTTGGATGTGGCTGGCAACGCCAGCTGAACTGCCAGATCCTAGTCGACAGCAACCTCGGGAGCGAAGCGAATCGTTTAACATTAATTATACGCACAGAGAATGTATTGTGAGACCTACACACTTGCTGATAACATGATGTTGATTCAGGGAGTCTCGAATGCTTCTCGTGCCTTGAATCAACAGACTATCGATTCTCAGACATTCCAAGCACATTTGCTGACGTCCCATTACGTTCACCAATGGAGTGACATCACTTATTGACTTATGCCTCATGGTGCGAGGCCATTGACCCTCTCTTCGTCTCAAGGATCTCACGCTCGATAGTCTCCAGTTGACGTGGCTGATAGGTCTCTTTACTCCTGCCAACAACGATCCATGGTGCATGGCTGAAAAGCTGGTTCATCTCTTCCAGTGGCCGTCTCGCGGTCTCGGGAAGGAACAGCCAGAAGAAAATCGCATTCGTGAGGTTGCAGACAACGAAGAGGTAGTAATATCGATATCCGATGTTGGTCATGGCAATAGGTGTTACCTGGCCCTGTTACGATGTTAACGTAGTTCGCGATCAGCAACAATTGGGGACTCACAATCATGGTATTGAACGCAAAGCTTGCCATACAAGCAATCGAGACACCTTTTGCTCTTGTTCTCGTATCGAATACTTCTGCGGGAATGATCCAGGAGAGTGGGCCTGCATGAAACTGTCAGTGCCAACCCAGTATGGATACGCAGAACATTACTTACCACATGTACACGAAAAAGAGAAGTTGTACAGCCAGGTCATGATAATAAATCCCCATTGAGCTCCGTGGTTTGTCGACACACCAGGAGGGAATTTTGCGAGCAGTATCGTGGCGACAATAAAGGTTACCATGTTTCCCAGATTGCCCAAAATCAAGGGCCATCTCCGACCGGTCTTGTCGATGAACAGGATTGTGCAGAACTGTGCGATGAGAGCAATGATGCTGTTGATACCTTGGTACTTCAAAGTGTCATCTCCAGATATGCCAATCTGTCCGTAAATGGTTACAGAATAGTACTGGATGGCTGAAACACCCGTCATCTGGATTGATGCTTGCAAAGCAACGCACAGGAACAGTCGGCGGAAGGACGGTCCCGATCGGAAAAGCTCAAGGTATGACTTCGCCTCGTTCTCATGCTCGTATGTGATTGATTCTTGAATTTGCTCATACTCGGCGAGCACGAAAGGATCTGAGGTATCGCCGTGTGCGTGGAGTTTAGCAAGGGTTTGGAGTCCTTTCTCGTTATGGCCGTGATCGATCAACCATCTGTTCATACATCAACATACGCTTTCCGGTACTGAGAGAGTTGAAGAACATACCTTGGAGATTCGGGAAACAACAATATCAACAATGACAAGAAGAACGCCGGAATAAGCTGGAGACCAAGTGGAATTCTCCATTGAGCGTTGGTCGTCTTCAGATCTCGGTATGTGGCCCATGATACCCAACTCGCCACGAGTGCACCGACTCCGAGCATAAATTGCTGCAAAGCTGTGATACGCCCTCTGATGCTTGGATGTGCTAGCTCAGCCTGATAGAGAGGCACAATCATGGTCAGGAACCCAACTCCCAATCCGGCGAGAAAGCGGCCAGACCAAAGGAACGATAGGTTCGTCGCTCCAGTTTGCAGACTTCCTCCGAGCATGAAGATGATGCCGCCGGTCATTATGGTGAGACGACGTCCCAGATAGTCACCACATGGTCCGGCAAGAGCCGCTCCGAAGAAGGCTCCGGTGGTGAACATCGAAACCACTAGACCTTGTTGAACATCGTTGGGGTGGAACTTGGCGACAAATGTGTTAGAGGCAACAACCTCTGCTATGACACCAAGATCATATCCATAGAGGAAGGAACCAAACGACGCAAAGACGCCGACAAGGAATTGGTACCACTTTGGTGGTAGCCCCATTTTGAAGGTCTTGGTTGGGCAAATGAGTAAATGGTGTACTCTAAACCACAATGTTTTATCGCGGTGGAACGCTGGTAGTTATACTGAGGGTATGCCACACTGTCTGGACACGCTTGGGACTTTGAATCCGGAGATGGAGTGCTGGTCCCCCAACTTTTTGCGACAGTTGACCATGGCTTCGATATGCTCCCCCATACTCTATGAACCACGCGAACCACACGTTCTGCTACCTACGACATGATCGTCAACTGCCGTACGGGGGGGCTGGTATTCAACGCAGCCACTCATGATCGACTGATCCGCATAAGTGGATGCGCTATCGCCTATTCGAGCACAGATAGGTGGGCACGCCACTTCCGCCCGGAAGATATGGCTTTTAGCCTAATTTTCACGAGGGTAAATTACGGTCGACCTGTCTTTTTGCGATGTCCGGCTAGCACTTAACTCTCCTCATCACTGATGGACTTCTCTCCTCTGGGGCTCTCCAAGCAAGCTTGCGGGGACTAGCGGTCAATCTCACAAAGGATCATGAGTAAACTTCGATATGGATGTAACAGAACGACATCCGCGTGACAGTATCGAAGCGTATGTGGCGCAACAGCTGGCACCATAGAATCGTGCAAAAGCTGGTGACAAGCTTCAATTTGCTTGCACCAAGTACGAAGCAAATATCGCGGAGCCAATGCTGATCGTTAAGCTCCACAATTTGGCTTTACCCTGGGCGGAATTTCAGAGCACAGTACCATTTCTAATGGCAAGCTCTCGCTTCCACACCTGGTTATCTAATCCTAGTCGCAATACGAACCGACCACCATGGCACCCATAGACCCCTCCCCCTCCATCACTGTCTTCCCACACAACCGCCAAAACCACATATCTCGGGATATCTACTCTGGTTTCCTCGAGCATATGGGCCGTTGCATAACGGGCGGTATACATGATCCTGGTAATCCAAACAAGGACCTCCTAACACATCCTGAGAACTTTCGCAAGGACGTCATCTCTGCTCTGAAGCCTCTTGACATTCCTGTCTTCCGCTACCCAGGAGGCAATTTCACAGCAACCTACCACTGGCAAGATGGAGTGGGTCCGAGCTCTCGGCGTCCAACCCGGCTAAATCTAGCATGGGGCGGGACTCCCGAACACAACCAGTTCGGCACAAACGAGTTCATGATATGGTGTCGCGAGTACATGCACGCAGAGCCATACCTATGTCTGAACATGGGTACCGGTTCGCTCGACGAGGGTCTGGCGTGGATAGAATATTGCAATGCGAGTGTAGAGACCGGATCGTATTGGGCGAAATTGCGAGCCGAGCATACAGGGCACGACCGACCACACAATGTGAAGTACTGGGGACTTGGCAACGAGGTCTGGGGCCCCTGGCAAATCGCACAAGAGATCGGACCGAGACGGTTTGCCGAGAAAACGATGCAATGGGCGAAGGCGATCAAGTTGTTAGATCCGAGTGTCAAGCTCATTCTATGTGGAAAGGATGGCATTTCTGCCTGGGACTACGAAATGATCAAACATTGCGTCGTGCCTGCGACGGAATCGGCTTTGGGCGTCACGCAAGCACCCCTAATTGATTATGTGAGTATCCACATGTACACTGCTTCAGAAGATTACCATGAGAATGTTTTCGCGCCATTAGCGGCTGAAAGAGCGATCGAGGCGACGAGCGCTTTGATCGATCTGGCGTGCGTTGAGAACAATGTGCCATCTGGACAGGTCAGACCGATGATATGCTTCGACGAGTGGAACGTGTGGGATCCCAAGCGTGCGGTTGGGAGCAAAGGGGCGGAGGAGAAGTACACTGTGTCCGATGCATTAGCTGTTGCGGTTTGGTTGAACCTCTTTGTACGGCAGAGCGGTGTGGTAGGTATGGCGTGCATTGCACAATCTGTGAATGTTATATCACCTCTCATGACTACGCAGGATGGGGTCACAAAGCAGACGACATGGTGGATATATGAGCTGTTCTGCCGTTTTGTCAAGGGAGATCAGATCAATGTCGTGGTAGGCGGGATCGGGGCTTACGAGGGAAGCACGAAGCCAGCTTGGTTGAGGGATGCGATGAAAGGAAGAATGCGGTGGTTGGATGTAAGTGCTTGCATTGATGATGAGGGGTATTGTTGTGTTTCAGTTGTGAACCTACACAAGGAGGAAGATTTTAGTGTTGACTTGGTAGGGATACAAAAGGATATCGATGTTGAGGTCTACACGGTGTCTGGAGAGAGCGTGGATGTGACGAACATGGATGGTCAAGAAAAAGTGAGGATTGCCGAAAAGTCCTGGAAGGCTGAAGAGAAATACACCTTTCCCAAGCATTCTTTCACGATGCTGAGGTGGCGAGCTTGATTCTGTTAAGCCATCACTACTGCAGTTTCATAGAAACGATACATCTATCAACCTGTTTCATTGCATTTCGCACAGCGCGTCATTTGGTGAAGAGGACGATTCATACGCATCATGTTCGGTATTGCGTTCGAGTTATCAAAGACCATTGTCAAAATCGCGATCAAAGACCAGCTTCCAGTCTGGATAGTATACTCCGTAATCGACCGCAAAGAAGTATTTTGGAGTCGGCAGGGTCTCGGATGAGAAAGTCAGTTTCGTCTTGCTCTGTTAACGGCATCGGCGTCGGAGGTTGACACGACCGTTGTTGCCGTGGAGTCTTTCTGGAAAGCTTGGCAAAGCTTGTTCAGCCCCCACTAGAGAGGTACGTAGATGGCGTTGAGTGACTTCCTCAGCTGAGTGAGACAATCGCGGAACACGCGACCTGTGATGACCGTGCGACGATTCACCAACTTCAGGAGCTCAGCTGTAGGTGAGAATTATGTAAGTAGTAGCAACAAGCCAGACTTCTATATACCGAATCATCATCACATACCTTCCTGACTTCGAGTCTTTCGTGTCGGAGCCAGGTTCTATTTAAGGCTGACTGCGACCGGTTCTTGCACAGCCATCGAACCATCTGACTTTGCTAACTGTGGTGCTTTTCCTTTACCACATATAGCTTACAGCAATTCGTCTCGACAAGCGCCTTGCCTGTCAGCTTATGTCTCTGTGATTGTCAAGCTGCAGTCATGCATACAACAAACGAACCTCATGTTCCTGCTCACAGTGGTTGGCTCCAGCCGAAGCTCTTTCAGCTACTGAAAACCTATGTGTGTTACAATCGTCAAACTTCTCTGACGCCAGATACCACAATCACATCATCATGGTCGGTACAACATGAACGACTAGCGCAGATGCCACCAGAGGTGGTTCGGATAATTCTGCAGCACCTATTGATGGTTTCTCAGCCTGATTCTGTTCAGGCTCTATGTGTATCCCAGATGTGGGCAAATCTTGGGGAGCGGCTGCTGTGGAAGGATGTTGTCCTCACATCCAAGAACATCGCTCACTTTGTTCACAGCCTATCACAATCGACACGTAACCTGAAGTTCGTCCAGAGCCTTACACTCAAACTGGAGTCCTCCGACACCACTGAATCGAACCTTACAGCTCTAACAGATCACCTTAACCTTTTCACTCAGCTAAAGACCTTTTCGTTGTCTATGGATTCCTCTCATCGAGCTTCAGCACCGTCTATAGAAAGTCTGCTTCAATATTTGCCACTTTCCATAACGTCTTTAGAACTCGGAATTTTGCCAGCAAAGATGGCTCCTTCTGGGCTTCGCCACAACTGTTGTTCGATCATCAGCAAAATCTTGCCGCGATTAGAGCACTTACGAATATATCGTGGTCATTTCTGTGACGAATTACTGCCAAGCTCTGACATTCAATTGCCTAACCTGAAATCTGTCTTGGTCAACGACTGTGGCAGATCGTACCTCCAGAGTTGTCAATGCAAGCACTTAGGATCAGAAGATTGGCGATCAGATTTTCACGGCGAAGCAATTGCATCGAAGGCTCGAACTTTGATTGACACAGGCTGTATGACAGCTTTGGAGAGCTTTGTTGTGCTCACTACCTTTACCAAGTCATCGTCCTCGCACATTATAAATCAGAACCAAAGATCCGACAAGCTACGGCAGCCTGGAAGCACTTGTCTCCTTCGAAAAGACGTAATTCACAACACAACAATGTCATATCCTTTGTCGTTCGCACCTTCTAGTCAAAGCACACGAACATTACGGTATTGGAATACAACGTCCAAAAGGAATATGTATGGCTTCGGTGAGATCAACGAATTGGAAGTCTTTCTCGAAGGCGATCAAGCGTGGAATGAGACAACAACGGATGCACGGTTCCCTCCTACATTCAAGCACTTACCACAATCAAAGCTCGGCAACTATATATGGTGTCAACCCAGACCACTGGAAACCTTCGACTCGTACAGAAGTAGAACAGGGTGTGACAGTCAGTTGAATACGATTGTTGAAGATGGCAAGAACTTGCTCGATCCAATTTTGTATCAAGGGTTGAGGAGGCCAATATGACGCGAAAAACTATTTGATTCTCAATACGAACAACCATGATACTCTTCGTGAGCCTACACAAAACTATTGGTCCAGGATAGTCATGTAAGATGGTCAAGAAGCTCCAGTCAGATCACACAAACAAGTCATAACGCCAAGACCATATCCAGGTACCAGCGGTCAAGCACGTGTTAAGCCACAAATCAAAGCTAGTGGTTACTTCCACAACTCCACCAACCTCGGTCGGTGTCCTAACGCTCCGACGTTACGCACCACGAAACTCAACTGCCAGTACTGTAGTCGGTCATCCCCACCCCGGGATCTTTCTTCACGACATCGGCACGGCTTGTACATATATGCACACGGGCGACTCTACTACCCGACAGTCCACGAATGGCGACGCACGGAAAGTGCACGTCGAGTTCGGACTTGAAACGAGGAAGCGAAGCGAGCACGATCTCATGACTGCGTGGAGCACGGGATGTCCTTGATCGGGTGAACAACTGCTCCCTGAAAGAGTATCAGCTCAATCCATGATCGGCACGATACACCATTCCACTTATTGTTGCTACTACTTTATTCGACTTGGTGTCCTTTCTGACAAGCACGGAAGCAGCCAGAGCACAGCTTTGATCTCGTGTGGTTCGATGCCGACACCGATATGATATCTCATACCTCTGGCTTTTTCTGTCAGGTCGGTGTACTTACTATTGGCTCTGAGGTACTTCATAGTAACAGGAGAGAAAGGGAGCCTACCGGTGTCCTGTTGCCGAATTACAACTTACTCATGTAGTATGGTGTCATTCAGGCCATAGCTTAATCAGTAGCTAGATACTTATGTACTTACACATCGATCGACTCTATCTAGATCCATAGTCAACACACTCTATACACGACTTGTCTAGTCTTTTTTCCCCCCAACTTCCTTCTCGAAAAAGGTCGGTCGGTCAGTCAGTCAGTCAGTCCATTTGTCGACCGGATCGGTGTATGAACACTCTCCGCATCATACCACGCCACATCACGACCCACCGTCTTCACCTTATACTTACGAAACACAACACAACACAACAAGTAATTCATTCCACGAGATACCTGACATATATCATGAGTAAAGAGGGAACACGTAGTGAAATCAGGACACCCCCTTTCGTTAGGAACGAACATGGACGAGGCAACAGGATATATATATATCCTGTGCTTTCCTTCTAGGAAAAGGGGGACAATGATAAGATAGATACAGATACAAGAAAGAATGAATGAATATACCCCATATTACGGTACACAGTGTGCAGTAAAGTACGTACGTATAGTATACCGGGCTGCTGGAACGAATAGACCGTACTGTTGCTACCAACTAAGGTGAGTGGTGGGCACATGTACTCGGTGACATAGGTGGCTTACCTGCTATATGTGAGTCCGCTTGCTATGTAGCGTACGCAATGTGTTTGGGCCAACAGGACGCTTGTACAGTCTCTCCTCCCTTTGGTCTAGAACGCTGGAATCGCTAGCAAAGGGACTCACATGCGTATTTATCTCACCAAGTACATAAATCGAGTTAAGCTAAGCGACTTGATTGCGAATACGTCGGTACTAGTTACTGATGGAAGTCTTGGACTACTGACGGAGCCAGTTAATGATGTAGGTATTGCATTGTGTTATGCAGCACAAGCACGTACTATGTATGTCCCTGGTCAACCACGTATATAAGTAGTTTCAACGGCAATCCGCGCATCGTAGCTTGAAACAACTCCTCGTGAAGCATTAGCACCATCACCATCGACATCGGCGTCGGATACTGTCATGCCACTCTCATCCGTGCCCTCCCCTCCTGCCGATTCAGAGTCCAACTCGGGATATTCAATAACAATCTCACAATCCGATAGCTGTGTCCCCTTTCTTTCCATCTCACGCTCTTGGTCGCAGATCTCTCTTCTTAGAACCTCGAGTTCGTGCCTACTGTTTCCAACTCCATTTCCAGTATCAGTTTCGGTTTCAGTGACAAAGTGGGGGTAGAGTAAAATCCGTCCACACTCAGCCTCCCACTTCCATAAGTCTGGGGCTGGCGACCACGATACACGTTTGTGCGTGATTGTGTAGAGATCGGTATCCATTTCTATTGCGGAGAGCCATTTGTATTCACCTGCTAGACCTTCGGCACTCGTCTTGTAAGACCGTGGATGGCGGGAGTGGAAGGTTGTTTCGATCCAGGGACCGGCTATACCGGGAGTAGAATGTGCTTCTAGTTGCATTGCCAAAGCGGTATGGTGTGCACATTTTTCGAAGATCGGACTGTTGGGGGATTCTTGGAAGCGGAGCCAGGTTAGAGGAGGGCCACCACGGATGATGGAGTATATGGTTGCTTTCTGGGTCGGTAGAAGGTTCGTTGGACGATGCCTAGTTCTTTCCTATTGGCTAGAGATGTGTTGCCTAGGACGCTGAGGATGGTAAGGTGTTTCAGGTTTGGGAGGTTGGGAAGGGCATGTTTGGCTGCGGTGACTAGGTCGGCAGCCATGTCGGGGGTGCGATCCGTATAGCAGCGGCAGCAATATCTTGGAAGGTGGGGGCATTGTAACGTGGATATCTGGTTAAGCGTTATGGTCTCTGGAAGTATGTTGTTTTGCAATTCGAGAATTTGGAAGAATATTGGGCAGATAGCACCGCAATATCGAAGGAACTTTAGCCGAGCTGCGATTTTGGCAAGGATATGGCAGTATGAACAGTTGCCGGGGAGTATGCCTGAACATTCGTGGCCTGGTATGACCAGTCCGAGACTAGTCAATGTTGATGCCATTTTGCATCGGAGCATGCCAAGTGCTTCAGCAGACAGAGTGATGCGTGGGCAAATATGCCTCATTGGTCTCTTATGTGGTGACCTCGATTCAAAAGAAAGCGCCTTTAGACCTGTCATCTTGGCCAAACATCGTGCGAGGTTTTCAAGATCTTCACTTTCATGGCTTAGGTGAACGCCAGAAAGCTTAACCGTTAGGGATCGCACATAAGTAGCATACCCTGCACTACCACATAGAACGCTGTGAAGCCTCGACAGCTTGAAGTTGTCCAAAACCAAATCCTTCCAGAGGATGAATGTATCCAGTGAATACCATTGGGAGCACACGAGAAGCGCGTTTGTAAATGTCTGGACGTTGTTCAACTCGACAGTCGCGCAACGTTTTGAAGAGGAGTTGTAGAGCTCTGGAGGGAGCTTTGCTGTGAGGGTAGACATGACTTGCGAATCCTTCCTGGCTTGGAGACTGACAATTGGAGGCATAGCGTGACAACGTAATAAATACCGTAAGGCAACAAATTGTGACTGAGAGGATGTATTCAACGCAATGATGAGACATGGTAGTGCGTAATCGCGCTAGGTAGAACGCCACCGAGTGACTTCAATTGGACAAACGGCGTACACAAAATTTGCTTTGGTGCGGTGAAAGCATTTTTGACAGTTTGCGCGTCACTTACTTGATAACGATATTGCATGCAACACACTTAGACAGGAAGTCTTCAACAACAAGTACCGAGAGCGGACCTGGATACATGAGATGAGATCAAAATGGTAGGTTCCAACACAACCTGGATTCCAGAATCCCGTTCGCCATTTCAAGGATCCTTTCCATAAGATATGAACGGCCGTCAAGCATCCAAGGGAAATTATACGGTCCTTTCCAGAATATCAACGCCAACCCAGTGAGAATATTCGTACCCAATCAATCCGGGTCACAAATCAAAGCTGCAAAACATCTTGGCAAGCAAAAATTTGCAAATCCTGTAGGTATCATCCTAAAGTTTGGTCCATTCTGAACTACCGTTAGATTCTGCTCCGTCCATAACGACAATAGCACTGAACTCCTGGCAGCCAAACTCGGTGCTTCCATGGGTCACATTCGTCTCCAGATCGTTGTCGCTCGTTTGGATAGAGATGTTGGCATGTTTCTTCCGGAGGTGGCGTGTCAATGCATCCGGTCTTGATAAGCCTCCTTTGAAAGTCATATCCGAGTATGGACAATCCTGAAATGGACATGGGTACTTGGACTTCCTATGGACAGCGGCTCCATGTCTCCGGACATCCTTTTCCTGGTAGGCACTGAATGTACAATCTTTGAAAGGGCAAATGTGAAATCGATCGTGACTCAGGACATGGTTACTACGACACGGTCAGGGTCCAGGAGATTTCCAGAATTTGGGCATAGGACCCATGGTAATACTTACTTATACCGATATCGTTCAGTGAAAGTCTTCGCACAGTTGTTCCTTCCGCATTTCCAAATGGGAGAGTGGGCCAGAGTGGTATCCTCAAAAAGCGTGAAATCCATGTCCGGAAGGAACAACGAGACGGGATTGATGGTTGATACAGTCCAGTCCGTTGAAGGATTGTCGTCGAATGCATCCAACTCAGGCTGAAAACCTGAAGTTATAGACAATGCGTCCACGTTCATGGGAATAGACATGGCTCCAACTTGGCTCGAAACATTAGATGTGTCGTCATAGTGGACCTCGAGGGAAGAGTTCGGGGATAGTCCTACCGTGTTTTGAATTAGCATTGTGCCGGAAGTGATCATAGGCTCTGTATCGTGATCACGAAGAGGCTGTAGGTCTCCAAAATCCATGAGGGGGGAAAACGGATCCTGAACCCGTCTCCACAAGGGTGTGTTCCTGGTGCCCGTTGGTGCTGACGAATATCTATGAACCAAGTCCGTACTCCTCGAACTGACGTGGTCGGTAGTTAAACCCTGGGACATGTTTCCTGCAAGAAGAGAGTCGTTAAAGAATTCATTGTTATCAACAAGGATTGAGAAGCTGGTGTACTGCTTGGCGCATCCGCCTGAAACTTCGGGGAAGAGGCTAGCCAGGTTGGTGTCCTCAGCACCAGGTAAGCTACTGGAAGGACTCCTGTTTGTATACATGATTGGGTCAAAAACGACGTTCTGCCCGGAATCAGGATCCTATCCTCAGGGAGGATACCAACTGAAACGGTTTGAGACGCTGATAGTGTTGGGTCTCAGAGTTCAACTAGTTTTCTCAAGGATCCTTGGTACCAAGGTTCACGTCCGGAAGCAAGCAACGCCGATAGCAGGTGTCATATGAACCAGGCGGTCAATGCGGAATGGGACGGGTCAGAGAGGTAAAGGAGGCCAATGCTCGAGTGTACTGTTGAAGTACGAAAGAGAAAGGAGGTCTGGTCGACAGTCGTGTACGTTTGAAACAGTTGTGCTGGTCACACCCTACTCCATTGGTATGAGATGAGATCGACGTCAAGATACCCAATCCGAGTCTCTGACTGGCTGACTTTGAACGGTTAGTTTCAGATCTGCTGGTAAAGATGAATGTACTTTATATGGTACTGTTCCACAGAGGCAGAGATGATAACAACACACTGCTAACACTGTCGGCGTAGGAAGAAATCAATAGACAAGTCCAAACATGTAGCAAGACAGTGGTGGAAAGAGGCAGAGCTTTGGTGTTGGGTACCGATCCCTGTATGTTCGATTGTGGCCTCCCATACTAAATCACACGTGATGGAAGGCCACTCGACGGGCATGGGCTGAATAGTGGCGATCGTGCCTTCCGTGTCAGCCCTGCCAATCCGAGACTCGTACCAGTCCAAATCAAACGCCTGACGAATGACGATAAAGAGGCGTAGTGAACTATCTGAATCGATGTTGATGCTGTGTGGCCATGAGTTCAGGCAGCAAGAGCAAGGTTCCGGACCAATCGGATGTTATCATGTTCACACTGTATGATCAATACCCAGACACGATGCCCGGGATTAACGTTCTGATGAGCTAAGTGCTGAGCCATCTCAAGGCTATAACGCACAGAGAGTCGAAGTGCGGCTGAAATAGCAGAGTTCGACCGGGTTGTACTGATCAACATGAAGTTTAAGTGACGCGTAAGGTACCTAGGCAGTAGCCACCCAAGGTGATTGAACTCTGGCAACAAAGACAGTATCGAGGCGGACCTTCCAAGGGCAACTTGAAATCGATAATGCATCTGAGCGACATCGAGACCAGTGCTATACCATTTTCCAAAGTTACTACAAACCTCTTCTACACGTAGCTACCCACACGTCAAACCGAAGGTAAACAGCCAAGAATTGCGGGACTGCCATCTGAGCGAAGTTTAGCCGGGATCTCGTTTTGGCAGCTTCAACACGATCGTTCCTGGAGACCTCACCTTGCGCATTTGATGGTTTACATAGGCGGAGTCAGAAGGTTGCAATTCCAACCGAGTAGTACAGGTCGCCTGCAATGATTGGAAATGAGAAGTGTCAGGAATATAGCTTGTTAACGAGGTTTTGACTGTCCTGTTATTCACTTTCTGTGTGGTTGCCGAAGCTGTAGAGCTCCAACAGGAAAATGTATATATATTAGGCACGCCTCTCGCTTCGCCTTCTGAAGATAACGTACTACCGAAATGTGCATCCTCCGCCCTCTAGGATGTCTCGAGAGATTCTCTGCCCGGCTATCTCTTCGCGTCAAGAACTGTGCAAGAATAGAATGGGTATAGTAGGTAGTATAATATGAACAAGCCGGAAACCATGAAAAATTGATGACGCCCGCTGAAGTAACATGGACAATTAATATGTCGAAGAGCGACGGATCTAGCTCCATCTCAAGCCCGTCGAGTATAAAACCGTGTCTGAATCGTGAATAGATATCAACCATGATGGAAAAGTCCAGCTGAACAGACCTTGAACAAACACAAATGAAAGATTTCGGTAGGATCTCGCCCTTTGGGTTGCTCACATTACAACACAGCAACCACAGAACTTTTTCTCCTTCTCAACACTGTCGGTTGCCAAGCTTTGAACATGCATCCGCGATGGCGGAGCAGGCATGGTCGAACGGCTTTCAGGTTCAGGACTGGTGATGCCACCAATTCTAGGACTGCTTTCCCTTATAGGCGGACTGATCATTTTCGGCATGGTGCTATAACCGCCAATCGTGCTGCCGCCAGTGTCAGGTCGGCCACTATTGCTTCTGATAATGCTGGCCGGCCTCTGTGACCAAGCAGTGGTAGGTTCGGCTAGTTTCTCCTCTTCTGGAGGATTTTGCTTTGCGGGTGAGGTCGACCTGTTTCTTGACACCTCTTTGGCCAAACTTTCATCGGTATATACAGCGATGGGTGTAAAAGAACGGTCATATGCAGTTGGTATTGCGCCTTGTTGGGCCCACTGAGCCTGCATTTGTTTCTTTGCTAGCGTTGGTATGAGCTGTTCTTCTGGAGGTAACCGTGGATCCGGCTTGTACATCGTAGCAAGCCATGGAGGGTCTCCTTCAGGTGAATAAACAACGGACCGTGGTCGGTCGTGTTCGCCAGATCTCGTGCTAGGGCGGTGATTGGGTGATGCTGTAGCCCGCATAGGGGCAGACACTTTACGGTTCGCGGGCGTTGTCTTCTTAGAAGACATCCTCATAGGTGGTGAGGCTGCTAGTGTTACTGACTTCGATCTCGGTTTGTGCGGCGAACCAGTTTTACTGGACGGTGTCGCTGAAAGCGGAATATCGTTATGGTCCGCTGTATTGTTTGAGCCCGCGCTCCTCACTTTCAATACATTCAGATCGCCTTCCAAACTCATGGTACCACTTGCAGCGCGCTTTCTTGCGATTGGCGTATCTCTTTCATAACGTTCGCTGGGTATTGGATTCGGACTGCTTGTAAACACGGGAATCTTAGATCCAGACTTCCGTACCACTGGATTAGCATACAGCTGGACAGCAGCTAGATGCTCCTCGTGAATCTCATCTGGTCGCCGGACATCCCAATCCACTTGTTCAACTTCATCGTGGACCTCGACAGGGGATTGTAACCGTTGTCGCTTCTCTTCTCTTTTGTTTCCCCTATCTTGACTTGTATCGCGCATACTTTTCAGCTTGTTCTGACTCCTAGACCGGGCACTGGCAAGATTTATTCCAGCAGCCTGCAACTCTTCGCTCTCAATCTTTGCTAGCTTGTCGCGGTGTATCCAACCTTCAGGATCATCCTGGTCCAGTCTGTACATGTTTTCCGGGATGTCCTCATCGCTGTAACTGGGATCATCGCCATTCACCGCTCTCAACGGATAGCCTTCGCTCAAGTTCGCATAGTCCTTCCTCGTAGGCGTTACAGGTGGGACCGGTCGGCGATTGCTCCTGGGTCGCGAGTTGGAGTTGACTGAAGAAGGCCTTCCCAGTGGCTGGTTCTAATGATGTCAGTCGAATTCAAGGCAATGGTTAATACACAATTTTGACACACCTCACCAAACTGCATTCCATTTACAGAACTTTCCGTTTGATAGATGCCCATGGATAGGCCATTCGTGGAGCTAGCCACGTTCGCCATCAGGCGCAGTCCCAAGTGCGTGGTCAAAAGCAGTCGCCTTGTGATCACCGTCGCTCCATTTGAATGAGCATATGTATTGAGTGTAGTGCCCACGCGACCAGGGCTCTTGCCGAATGTGTCCTGCCCTTTGAGAGTTCCTTCACCAGCTCAACTTCAGGTCGGGTCCGTTGGTGATTTGTAGAGGTGCTGCTACAGGTCTTCCTAGTATATACACAGGGGGAGGAGAATGGTGTTGATACACTACTATGTACAATCACAGTGGTAGTTGTCTGTTCGTGATGCAGTCGGATTTCAACCAAGGATGCGAGACAAGCAGGCTGTAAACACTACAAAAGGCCTTTGAACTCCGGAAGCACTGATATCTGTAGTCCGTAGATCGATCACACACGGTCCGGGAAGACAAAGCTGGACCCCATTGCAGGTAAACCAGCGATTATGGCACAGCGAGCTAGTGCTTCAAGCTAAAATCATCAGGACCAAACCAATGGAGAAAGTCTAGGGCGGTCAGGTCATCTTGATTTGGTCTGATCAGCTACTTTGAACATGAAGCATGTCATCATTTACCAGCTGTCATTGAAGACATCTCGGGCTTACGACTAAAATGCCATCACGTACCCCGGACAAGTGATTGATCAAGACCGCAGAATGGGGTTCGGTCTTGGAGATTCTTCCACCCCCTGTACTTCTTCCCGCTAGGTGATCTATGTGGATGTGCAGGCTGAATCGCTAACCCGGCTAAGATTGACTGAGGGCAGGGCCGAGCCCCCTAGCGAACATGTGTATTGTACAATTTCTACCACCACGGATTATCAACGAGGCAGTACTTAATCAAGGATTCACCGACGCTATGATCATAACTCTCGGTTCCCGAATATCACCGTCACTTGCCCTGAGGACTTTGTATACCTTGTCACGATTGCCATCCTCCTAGGCCTATTTTAAAATATCTATTACCTTCATAAGGTGTACGACAGGCTGCGAACATACGCGAAGCTATCGAGACTTCGTCTTTAATATTCATATAACAAGCACTTCATGGCATATTCGGGCAAGCTCAATGCATACACACCCATGACTTGTGGTCAGGTAGTCAAGAGGCGTTGTCCAAATGATGCAGGCTCTTGCGGAACAAGTGGTTTATTCGTTAATCATGTTCTTGGATGAAAGCTCGGCTGCGAGCTCGCAAATTGTGTGATTTTGTAACACTAGACCTAGCCCCATGTACATATTTCCTGGCTGTTTCAGACTGCTGCTGTTTGAACCATACCGCTTTCCCTTATCCTCATCACTGCGAAAGGAGCGTATGTATAAAGACAAAAGAAGGCTTCCCAATACTAATCAGCAGGTAACAATCCTTTCCGGTGCCCAGAGTTGATCGTGCATTTCATAACCGTCATGGTCACATAATCGTCAAGATCTGTATCCTGTTTTTTGCTCAGTTCAAGTCGTACTCATTGCTGGTGAACGCTTCGATTCACGCACACTCCGGTGGCCCGGATGATAGTCGTCATAACTGCCACCATATTTGGAAACATTTGGATTCCTGTAGCTCGTAGTCCTCACCGTGGCAGGGTCGACTTTGCGACTGTAGGAACGGTCGGGAGAGGCGTCTTTATACGATCTGCGCGGCTTCTCATCATACCTAGCGTTCGACTCTGTGCGATTGACCGGTGGCCGTCTGTCTGGACTCGCACCTGGTCTGTTAGATCTTGATCGTGATTCCGGCTCTCTCGACCTCGATCGGCGCCGTTCGGGTCTCTCGTCTGAAGTGACGTGGTGATGGTATTGAGTACGCTCACGATCCCGACGATCAGGAACCGCATCTTCAGGACTCAAGAATCTCTGCAATCGCGGCATATCCCGTGAAATGCCCGTGTGATCATAGTCGTCGTCACTCAAAACCCTTCTTGCACGTCGAACGTCCTCCTGCATGTCATCCTTCGGAACCTTATACTTGGTTGATGTTTCTCGGTGTCTCGACTCGGACTTGGATTCATGTGGTGGGCTATCACCCCTGATCTCGGGAGTCTGGGGGTTAGAACTACTTCCATACCCAGAGTCATGATGTGTTTCTGATTGTTTCAAGTTTGAGCCTTTTGAAGGCGCGTTGTCTCTCTTGTTGGCAGTTTTGTGCACTGGATCACTGCCGCTTCGTTTCAATTCCGGCATTTCTCGTCGATGTGGGGGGACAGTATTATAGCTATTGTGTCTTGACCGTGAAATTGGCTCGCGATCGGTTGTGCCATTTGGTTTGAGGCCAGCGGGAGCCGACGATTGCGTAGGCAACGAAGGACGAGGTCTGGGTTCCTCCTGTACGCTTCTTCTTGTTGATCTAGAAGAAGCCGAAGGTCGTTTGTCACTATCACTACCACTTCGACGATCTCTAGTGGATTCTCGGAGTGACTCTCTCGGCGAGTCTCGGGGTGACTCTCTATCTACATCGCGAGGTAGACCTCTAGGTACGTCCCGAGAGGACCGATATGTGTGAACATCAGAACCGTTGCGAGAAAGAGGCGGTCGTGTCTTTCGGGAGTCGTCCTGATATTTCCTGGATATTTCTTCATGGACTTTGTACTTCTCTTCCTCCGAGTCGTCGCCGTAGTGGCTCGGTTCTTCCTCATAGATGGGTACGCGACGTGGGGATGGATGTCGTCTTAGAAGGGGTTCTGGAGTTACTGATCGCCTGGGTCTTGGAGTTGAAGATGCCTCTCGCGAGAGTGATTGGCGAGAGGATGCTACAACAGTGTCACTATCACTATCGTCACTGTCTGAATAATCTTCAACTCGGGATGCATATCTTGAGCTGGAGTACTGCTTCTCAGATCGTGCACTGCGCTCTTCCATATCTCGTGCCTTAGCAGCCTTCGCTTGATTTTCTCGTTCTCTTGTCTTCTCCCGAGCCTTGTCTGCTTTTTCTTTCATGTGAAACGCTAATTTAAATGGTAAGCTTCCTGCAGGTCGATCCCAAGCTGATGCCTTCGATTTCTCCTTCTTTTCAGCTGATTTTTGTAAAGACGGACGCCGATCGTATGTATCAGCCTTTCGCGCTCCGGGTCGATATGGAGGTTCATCGAACCTCTCTCTGGACGTGTCCAGATCAAAATACGATTCGGGCACGCGTTCTTCATAATCGTAGCGAGACTCCGCTCTCATTTCGCGAGGTGTCTCACGCGGCATGCTCCGATAGGTATCTCGAGACGTTGCGCTAGGGGTGGAAGGAGCAGCTGTAGTTGAACGAGTTGAATAATACGTCTTGGAGTATGTAGGACGAACTGGCTCGCTAGGGCGTGGTGGCTCACTCGACATGCGTTCCCTGCGTAGCTGTGCAAGCTTACACTCGTCATCGTACCGTGCTTTGCGCGACGGGTCAATCAATATCTCGTAAGCTTGTTGCACCTTTTGAAATTCGTTCTTGTTCTGCTCGACCAGTTCGGGATCCTTTATTCGATCGGGGTGGTGCTTCAGTGCTAGCTTGCGATGTGCCTTTTTGATTGCTTCGCTGTCTGCATCTTTGCTGATGCCTAGACATTCATAGGGATCGGACGGTAACGGCGAGGTCGACATAACTTATTGTAGTGTACAGCTTGACGAAATTATTGAAAGCAACCAAGCAGGAGTATTCAAGTAATGTTATAGATTGTTTTGGTGATTCAATGTAGCGGTCAAATGGCGGTCGCGGTAGCCATTGTGCTTGCCCAACCTAGCGGGGCTAAACAGAGTTATCCAGTACAAGTACTACCACGATATCAAGCTGTGGTAGAGTGGTTGCTTGTGTTGTATCACCAAAGTGTTTGGAAAGAGTGAAGAAAGCTGAGTGACGTTGCCTAAGGACGTTAAACAGTAGTTGCTTCTGAGTAGCTGAGCCCGAAGGTCCAAAGTGACGATGGGGCGGCCGGAATCTAGCAATGGTAGGCGATCGGACTTGTGTCTAAGCCAAGGAAACCAAAGTCTTGCCCTACCCAAGACGCGAGAATTGAATGCAGACACGCAACGGATGGCTGGCAGATCCCTTGAGAGGAAATGCTTCAACTTGAGGAAATTACAAACAGAAAAAGTGGTTGTCGCGCAAAGAACAAAAGTGAAATATCAGATTTTGTTCTTCTCAAGAGGCGTCCCTAAGCACAAGACCTTCGGCATGGGATTGTAGCCATCCAAGTGCAAAACTACAGGTAAGAGAGAGACTTCTCGCCTCCTCGACACAGGTCGAACGGTATTGGCCAAGAGGCTCGAAGTCAATGGAAGATGGCCCACCAGTCCTACAGATACTAGCCCGGCTTGAGAGCTTACCGCAGGACGAAAACTTGAAGCCAAAACCAACCAGTATCCTTGCCCGCAAAAACAGAGCAGGGCCATACCCATTTCAACAGGCCAAAGCACGCTCATCTTCAGCACTAACTTCAGCTTAACCCGTTATGGCTTGTTCCTGAACTGCCACTCATCTTCGGCCCTCCCCACGCAGTTACTGGCCATGATGTCGTCAAGTCTTGGTCGCGGGACAGCCACCACCACTCGTGCTCCGGTCATGCTATCCTTCCTGTGACTGGATACCACGTGTCGATCTTCCCACGCTTGCTGCCGTAGCGGAATGTGCCGTGTCGACTTTGGTCATGAAGAAGTCCACCAAGAAGGATAAGTGAGGCCATGCTGATCAGGCAAGTCATGCATAACCCTCGCATGCTAATATGAGTGCTATTGAAATGCCTCATCACGCAAGCAAGCACTCATCATAAGGCTGTGTTCCTCAAAGGCACATCTCGCTCGCACAATGTCAACCACTAGCATGAGTCCGAGATACATTATCAGACGGTGCCGAAGGAGGAGATAGCACGGGGGGAGTACTCCGTAGTGGTGTCTTATACAATGACAAGGGAGTGGTGTCACAAACTAGCATGGAGTATCAGATCCAATGATACCACATTCCATCGTTGTGCAACCTGGCTCCTCAGACTTGGAGGATTTATGAACCTGTTATCAGCCGCTGCACAACCCAAATGTTGACGGGTATCATGTCAGGCAACACATGCACAACAGCTGGAATGTTCGATTGCATCTCGATGTAATACCAATCAAATACAGGCTCAACCGTGTGAGATCGCTCATCCACCACGAACCGATTGGAATAACAACACGAATCGTTTATGGACAGATCCTTACCGTCTCACCTCGTGAGGGGCCATATGGGAGTCTTCTCACTGAATCCAGATTGTCATGAGTTTGCCCAGGCAACAGCGATTATCCCACAAAGAAAGAGTCACGATCGCGTAGGATGGCGCTTACATCACTGTTCTTGTGGCTATATGAACAAGTGTGCGAAGCAAGAAACATATCACAATGACGGTTGATGCATTGTATCGTGATAGTGATGGATAATAGCCAATACTTGAAGTGAAGGAACGGATGAATGCATACACTTGCATGGTGGGCATGACCTTAAACGGTTTAGACAACTGCAGCATTCCCACTACTGTGGAGCAAATTTCACAACAGCATGTCAGCTGGGTTAAACCGAGTACTAATCAGAGTTGTCGATGAGAGAGTGAAGCGTTGTTGTTTTCGTGTTGAATTTTGACCATTAGTATCTTCCGTTGGCTGACGGCAGACCATATCAGCTTGATTCATATTTGATGGTCTGATTGGATCAGGATCACGCCAAGATCTGAATGAAGTTGACAACCTATCAACCTGCCAGTAATCTATTCCCCTCAACACCCAACAGGTCAGGGATAGTATGCGCACAAGAGTGTTCTACTCGCACCGTTGAATCACGAACATAACCTATTTCCTGCATGTCTTTGGACCTCTCATTAGAGAATACTTGCTGCGTATCGATTGAATATCCCTACAAAGCGCTTAGCCCCGAGGAAACCTACAAGACCTTTGCAAGATCTAGTGCTTTCCTCGCCGTTTGAGTGTCTAAACTTTCAGTATATCTTGGCATTATTTCGCCTCATTGCCCAGCCCTTCCAGCGCATCATTGTAGTAGCACGAAAGAACATATGCTAAGCCACAGTGATCTCCTTCCAAATTTGTCAAAACATCCTTCCCACGCCACAATCGATGTCATCATCACGTGATCTTCACACTACATCAGAGGCTTACGAAGCAACATGTGGCTGTAGAGTACGAAGATCGCTTCCCCGCCTTGCTAGCCCTCTGTGGACAACTTCTTCCATCTTCAAGTTCTCAGACCACCGGCCACCTAGTTTGCCACCACCAGCAGCTAGCTATTCACGCAAAGTCACGAGAGTTATTGAGGCCGCGTCGCAATTCTTCTCATGTTTGGTAGGAAACCGGCCGACAGAGCCACCAAAGAATAAGATATCCCGTGACCAAGATGACAACCCGCCAAAATCCCTCCAATCCCTCCAACTACCGCCCTCGTACGCTCCGCCTGCGACTATCGTCGTGATGAACCAAACCCCCGCAAACCAGCTCGATCGTACTCAAAGTAACGACTGGCATTAGCGAATCCCGACTCTGCTGATCCAAAACCGTCAATGAAATTCCTCGTTCCATAAAAGCAGAACTCTTGACCTAACTACCCCATGCTATCCCTTCACCACCATAAACCCAGAATACAAACAATTCTCAAGGCGCCTATAAACAGACCAAAGAATAAATTGCGTGTGTTGAATCTTCTTGTACTCATTCATTTAATCAATCAGCTAGCTACGTAGCTTCAATCCAAGCAAGATCCGGCCTATCCAAAGCACATCATAAGTAGGTAACTCCTCGCATGTTTCAAGTCCATGTCGATATCCATGCATATATACACATGCGCACATATATGCCGCAACAATCCACAGACTGTCAACCGGCTATCTATCAAGCTGCCGGTCCATCAATCCATTCAGATTAAGACAAAAGCAAGCAGATTCCCATAGATAACTGATCCCATCACATCACAGCAATCTGTCTCATCAATCGTCCCTCACTTCTCCCTCCTCTTCTCACCCACAACACTTGTCCCCGCCCTAACATCTCACCAAATAATTACTAGGCACAAGCCCAACATCCCCAGCCCCCGAAGCCCCCGTCTTCGCACTCCTCGAAACCTCCGCCTCCCACCATCCATCGTCCTGCAGCCTCAGTACCGCGAGAACATCACCTTTAGCAAAGGACAATTCCTCCGGTATGGCCGCGTTGTAGCTGTACATTGCGCGTGCTGTTGTTACAGATGTTAGCTTGTATTCTATTTCATTCGGACGAATATCATGATGGACTGGTTGGTTTGGTGAAAAGACTTACCCATGAAACAAACACTGGGACTAACATCTGCATTGCCAGGCGGCTCGTACATCGCCATATCACTTGGTCCGGGCGGTGGAAGCTGGATTTGACTCGTCGTCGCAGCGTTGTGGTACATACTTCCTCCGGTCTGAGATCTCGTTCGTCCGCTCGGTTGTTGTGTACTAGCTTGAGCCGCGGCGCCGCCATATGGATTCGGACTTGCGGAGCGGTACTGGTTGTGGCTCTGTGGTTGAGTCTGCGTGGCGCTACCGTGGCGTATGTGGTTGTTACCTGATGTACTTGCGCCGCTCATCATGCCTGGCGCGGCGATCGATTTGCTGCGTTCGCGACGGGCGGCGGGGTCCATGTTGCGGCCGCGTTGGTCGTAGGCGGATGGTGCTGCTTGTTGGGGTTGTGGTGCCATATAGGATGAGGTAGGTCGTGCGTGCGCTGGGCTGTTGCCATTTGTCATTGTTTGGCGACTTCGACCGCTGCCGCCTTGTGGTTGTGGCTGGGGTTGAGGTTGTGGACGATTCTGACCGCTTGGGCTGCCTCGCATGCGCATGTCTGGAGCAGGTGAGCGCGCTCGCATCATTGGGTCTGGACCTATCGGTGGTGCTGGGGATCTAGCACGTAAAGGAGGTGCAGTCTGAATAGGTGCTGGTGAACGTGCTCGTATTGGCATACCTTGTTGTGGAGCTGGCGATCGAGACCTTACAACTGCCGTACTGTATGCGCTCTGAGGCTGTGGGCTAGAAGCACGGGGAACCATTCCTGTTGAGCCCGGAACTGGACTTCTTCGACCGTCCCGGCTGGCTGGACGTCCCATTGAGCTACCTGGTCTCTCAACTGGTGCGCTGACTGATGAGCCCATGCCCCAAGTTTCAGTTCGTGCTCGCATCTCCTTAGATGTGAAAGCAGGCCGTGGTACACCAAGTGCAGATTGTGATCGTGTGCCTTCATATGCTGGGGGTGGTGTTCCTCGCTGGCCTGCAAAGACATCTTGAGCTTGAGCGGCGATCAAGGCTGGTCTCGCTACCGGTTTTTGGTCAGGTGCTGGTGTTTTGACTCTATGATATGCATCAACTGGTTGTCTTAGTGAAGCGCGCTTACTCATATCGAATCCGCCAGAGCTTTGTTTCAGATTGGCAAGAGCTTGTGCTACCGGATCATCACTGCCTGTGACTAGGGGCGAAACGAAGTTATTTCGTCTGTTGTTCGCCACGGATGCTCTCGGCGTTGATTGGTGACTACTAGAGGCGGTGTCTGGGCTTGCAACGTCAAGTACGTTTGGTCCGATGTTCAACTGGAAATTCGCTCGTGGGTCGGCAGGCTCTTCACCCTCAGGAGCATTGATGGCTGCGTTTTGGTTGAATGGTGCAGATGGCTGTCGTGGGTACTGCTTCGTTGGGCTTGATTGTGTTGATGAAGAGCTCAGATCGCTTCTCGACATGTTCATGGACCATGCATTTTTATGGATAGGGTTTTCTGGTTCTCGCTTGGACTTTCGTCGAAACGGACTGTTTGCATTGAATGGGCTCTTCGAAAAAAAACCTGAACGTCTCTTCTGTAGTCCTTTCTCTGGAGATGAGGACATGCCTGGCATGGCAACACCATTTACCGGAGCCTGCTTGACTGGTGAAGCTTTGCCTGACATCGGCTCAGCGCTTGTGAACGAGGATGGATTCGAGTACTCGCTGTTACTGTCTCGGCTTGCTGGGCGTGTGCTGGCAGATAACTCTGATTGTGTCATTCTAGAAGGCTGATCGTCCCTTCGACAATACATGGTCATGCCTTCTGTTGGGTATTCATTGTGAGGGACAGAGTTGATATCTCCATGCTGACTTGGTGAATAGTTAGGTGGGACATTGGGCTCTGCTTGTCGGTAGGTAAGAGGCTGTGGTCGTCCACTATTTGGGTCAGGTAGAGCAGGCCCGATCATCTCCGATGCCTCTTCTGACATGTCGCGTTCAACTGATTGCCGCTCGACGGACGGCTCATTGATTTGATGTACAGGTGAGGCTGTCCGGAAAGCAGGGTTTGTGGTTCTCGAAAATTGAGCAACAGAATAGTTTTCGTCCTCAGACATCTCAGATGCCGTATCACAATCTTCCTTTGCGAAGTTGATGTACCTTGGAGGGTCTGGGATCTCTTGGCCAGTACCACACACCCGAATGAAGTTCGCGATATCTTTCTCGACCTCGCAGTTCTCAAGAGCCAGTCGAACCTTCTCGCAGGAGGCATCGTCGGTAACACATACTGTAGAGGCAATATTGGCAAATGCCCATAGAGAGGATTTGGCGAAATCGAGCCGTTCCTCTTCCAGGTCTTGAAATTTGTCGCAAGCGGCCTTCCACTCCTTGTTCCATCTTCCAGTGGTTTCCTCGAGCACCTTGACAGCAGCTTCGTAGTCTTGAGAATTACTCGCCATGTTGATTTGAGTTTTCTCAAGCTTGGCCTTATTCTTCCGTTCTTCCTGACCCATAACCATATGGCCTTGAGCGAGATAACCTTTAATTCTCAAGCAATCCTGTTCATATCGATCTCGACATTTGCTAACGGCAGCTGTCTGCTGTTGCTTCATCTTTAGTAACCTTTCAATGCCGTTCTGTACGATTTTCCTGCGCTCTTTAATTCCACCTGCAAAGGCCGCCAGCGGCTCTTCACATTCCGACTTCATCTGCTGAGCTATCATCGCGTGTTGCTTCCCCATCTGCTCCGTCTCTCCTCTCGCAACGTCCAAACTTGCTCTCAGAGTGCCCATCTCAACACTTCCCAGAGCTTTCCTCGAGATTGCAAATAATTTCTTAGCATATTCCTCTTCGAGCTCGGCACGGGCCTTGTAGAACGCTTTCATTTCATCGCAAGTCGTCTTCGCATTTGCCATTCGTGTCAATAGCGGATCGACGCCGGCATTATCGATGCCCCAGAAATTATTGCTGAAGCAAAAGGGCACGCTGGGAGGGCCTCCCGCTTCTGAAGAGGCCGGCATGATGCCTGCGGAGGAAGATGGTGGCAGGATGTGTAGTCGAACGGCAAGTTGAACAGCGGCAAGATAGATGTTGAAGGTTGCGGAATAGAAAGTAGTGCCGGGATGTTGACAGCTCACTGGTTTTGTTGTTGGCATAGCAACATCTACGCGCCCACGTCAGTCCTGTCACGTGCGTTTGCCTACGATATCCGCTATTCTCACCTCATACGAATGAACTCGAGCTCAACGCAGTCGAACTAGTATGAAAATATTAGGGATTCAACGGAAGCATACTATGGGTCAAGTACTCAAACGACCTTCCGCGTTTCACAGATCAAAACGCGGCCTATTGTCAATGAAATACAAGTTGGTAGTCCGACGCCCGTGTGGCGAGCTCTTGTCGCTGAGGCTGGGCAGCAGTTCGGACAGGCTCCCTTATTGTCAATGTAAAATACAAAGGTTAAGAATTGTGATAGACAGGATGCTGCAATTTCTTGTAACCCAGCACACTGAATTGTTCCGCAGCCTAGACTTGGTGAATCGACTCGGCTCGCTGCCGTATTGCAAACGCCTACCTCTACATGCTTAGGCTGTTCCGCTAGCTTGGGTCTTCGATGGTTTCGTCTATGTGATCAAATGCTTGTCCTCGTACTGCTCTCCTTGTGATGACGGACTGGTGTTCTCTTTGGTCTCGACATGGCTGCTAGAATGGGTTCCAATCGTGACTCGGCCGGAGTTATGCTATGCTCAACCTCACGTTGAAAAGCCCCTTGGTCTGAGCATATCTTTGGCACGTACCTATAGCGTTACAAGACATCGTCCAATCTGATCTGGTGTGAGCTGCTTACTCACATCAACAAGCAGTAGATGTAATTGAGAATGACCACGTCCTGACCAAGGCATGTGGTTGAGAGTCGTGTATGCTAGCTCGAAGGCAGTTGGTCCATTTCTGTTGTGCAAACACAGCCCTTAACTCGCTTTTCTCCCACTTAATAATTGTCGTGAAGTGTTGCACAAGCCAGACTATGTCATTGAGTAAGCAGGACCTTGTCCACCTTCGGGTGTGGTCCAGTTGATGCGTCCTTCTCCTGTCTTAATGTCACAGGTCTTGCAATGGATACAGCTGGACATTGGTCAGCAAGGACACAGTTAGTAGAAATGGGGAAGACTTACTTTTGTGCATTAATCTGGAAACGAACTCCAATATCTTTGCTCTCGTCCTCCACATACTCATAAACTCCCGCGGGACAGAACCGATTCTCAAGACCTTTGAACTTTGGATACATTTCCTTAGCATATGCATCGCGGTCTTTGACTTGCAAATGGACTGGTTGATCTTCTTCGTGGTTCGTACCAGTTCGTGAGACCGAAGTGAGGATGTCGAACGTGATCTCACCATCAGGCTTTGGGTACTCGATTTTCTGAAACTGATCTGCAGGTTTAGTGGCTTGACTATCCTGACCTTTGTGCTTTAGAGTGAATGGTAACATGCCACGGAATACAAATGCTTCCAAACCACTGTACATGATGCCACCATAGATTCCTAGTGGCGTGTGGAAGGATGGCCGCATATTCCGGACCTGCTTGAGTTCAGGCCAGATCCAGCTTTCGCGTAACTTGTCTTCGTAATCGTATAGGAAAACGCTGCTCGCCTCTTTGTTGTTTTGAATGGCACTGTAAGCGGCCTCGGCTGCCAGCATACCAGATTTCATGCTTGTGTGAGTGCCTTTGATCTTGGGCACGTTCAGAAAGCCGGCTGTGTCGCCAATCAAGGCACCACCAGGGAAGGCACATTTTGGAATAGATTGGAAGCCTCCTTCGTTCAGAGCTCGAGCGCCGTAGGCCAGGCATTTACCGCCTTCGAGCACAGATTTGTAGAACGGATGTAGCTTCATCTTCTGGAACTCGCCATAGGGAGCTATCCAAGGATTTGCGTAGTCAAGGCCTACGACTATCCCAATTGAAACCAGGTTCTCGGCGTAGTGGTACATCCACCCGCCACCATAGACATCCCTCGGTAATGGGTAACCCATCGTATGGGAGATTTCACCTTTCTTGAATTTCTCGGGTGCAACTTCCCACACTTCTTTCACACCTAAGCCATAGGTTTGTGGTTGAGATTCCCGGCGCAGTTGGTATTTCTTTATGGCCTGCTTGGTAAGACTGCCATGACAGCCCTCTGCAAGTAGAGTAACCTTGGCATGGAACTCCATTCCTCTTTCAAAGCTGGCCTTTGGCTTACCGTCTCTCCCGATTCCCTGGTCGCCAGTGGCAATACCTTTGACAGAACCATCAGAGGCGTAGAGGAGTTCTTTCCCAGCGAAGCCAGGATATATCTCTACGCCAATCTCTTCTGCCCGTTCACTCAACCACTTTGTGAATTGTGATAATGATATGATGTAGTTGCCCTTGTTGTGCATCTGTGGCGGAGCAGGGAGTGGGATGGCGCTATTCTTTGTAAGATATCGCATCTTGTCTTTGCCCGCGGGTGTAGCATATTCGAATCTAGACTCGTTGATGTCTTCCAGCCAGTTGGGTATGAGCTCCTCGATAGCTCTCGGCTCTAAAACGTTTCCGGACAAAATGTGTGCACCAACCTCACCACCTTTTTCTAGCACGATCACCCGGAAGTCTTCGTTGCCATCCTTGTTCGCAATCTGCTTCAGCCGTATAGCAGCACTAAGTCCAGCGGGCCCACCACCTACAATGCATACGTCGACTTCATCTGACTCTCGCTCAACGTCATTAGGATCATAGGACTCATCGACATCCGCATATCGATGTCGAAGACTTGCGGATATAGAACGTCTTTGTCCGGCGACGAAAAGAGGTCTTCGAACACGGATGCCACGACTTGTAGTCGGAAGCGAGGCACGTACGCTAGTCGAGTTGAATCGCGCATGCGCTGTAGGTGATGTGAGAATGATGGGCCGTTGACACTGCCATAATCGGCTTGCAGGTCTGGCAATTTGTCTTGTTGACATCGTAATAGGCATCGTCCACAGCACAGATTAAGGGAGCTTGGTCACAGACACAGCCATCAGAATGACAGCAAAAAAACGAGCTTCACTATGTCTTTTTGTTTTCGTCACCAGTAAATGAAGGGCGCCGCGCCTCGGTTAAACACGATTCGACTGCCAATGGCCAGACGTGCAAATGCAAGCAACTTGTGGCCATTTCGGTGCGTTGCTCCGCGACTGCAGAACAAAATGGCCGATTTCTTAGACTTTTCGCATTGTCAGACCGGCAGCATCGGCTACAACATGAATCCGGTACACCGAGGCCATCATTCACCTCCGTCCCAATCACTTGTGTTGTTGTGGGCAAAATGCATTTTAGCCATTTTGGCTTTAGAGTGAAAGCGAACGTCAAGGAGTGCCTTTTGTCAAGTATCATCCTAGAACATAAGCAAGCAAGCAAATCGTGGCTAATCAATGATTAATGGGGCGTGATAATGGTACGGGCGATATACTGTATAAGGTATAGTATAGTGTTATGGAGAACAGGCACTTCTTTATGCTTACAGCTTTGGCTTAACAACTTCACTGTCAGCACTGTTCACCAGCTTCGCTAATTGCTCCCTAAGATGCGGTTCGATGCCATCAGCAGCAGGTCTGTTATCGGCTCGTGTCACCCATATCTGGATGAAACCACCAACAGCCTTGACCTGTTCTTCACCTCCTTGGAAGATTCCACATTCGTACATAACACTGCTTTTGCCCAGCTTCACTACCCTCAATCCCACGTCGAGAACACCAGGGTATTGTGCGGAACCAAAATAATCACAGTATGTATTTGCGACTAGGCCTATCCTATCCGACTTGGAAGTGCTGTAGCCGCACCTTTCCATGAGGTAGGCATTGATGATGGAGTCTATGAGAACGCCATAGATCGGGTTGTTGAGATGATAGAACATATCGTTGTCAGCCCTGGTCATGGTGTTACTGTGCATACGACCTGTTGGCATTGTACGGGTTTCAATACCATCTTGTTCGGTAATCTTGGATAAAAACGTAGTCGCTGCGTTTCCTGTCACGCTTCGACTTCAAGTCGAGACCTATGATCCGAGACATTTTGATGTTGTTTTGATGAGAGTTGCTGCTGCTGCTGCTGTTGTTACGAGGCTTCCGCGCCCGTCACATCTAAGAAGTGTAGGGGTAAGGGTAGATACCTAGGTAGGTATAGGGATAAATAGGTCAAGAGTCTGCAATATCCATGCCGAGGTTCGCTCTAGATTCACAACACGTCATTCTGAGGCAAAAGTTTCTTTGTTCAACGTCCATGATTCGGCACGATATACATCTCTGTTGACTTCGAACCAAATCTTGTGGATTGGTTGCACGATAAACAAGAAAGGGTTCCAGGCGTCTGTCAAGCACGATATGGTCTAATGGAAAATGCAGAAAATGGTATGCCTTTCTTGGGCAAGACATTTCCGATCAGCACGAAGGAAGGCACGAGCGTGAGTGATAGCGTTAAGAATAATCGTGCATTATCTATATGCGTATCTTTTTCCTGGCCAAAAATTATGAAAAAACAAAAAACACTGAAACCGATGAACCATCCCTTGAACAATTAGGGTCATCGCTTGGCAATATTACACTTCTTCAAGCACGACTCAACGCCTTTGGCCACGTTCGCTGGAATTTGATTTCTGAACTGGTCGAGGTCTCTTCCATCGTTGAATGCTAGGTCGCTTCCAAATTCTGCCCGCAGCACATCATCGTCCAAATCAAACAATCTCTGAGCGGTTGATGACACACCAGCATCCTCGCTGGGGAACCCTGCGACGAAGACTGCGTCCGTACAGTCTGGATTGAATTCGCAGTGAATCGCGCCCTGTGGGAACACCGACATCTGATATTGATTCAGACGATTTCTAATCAGCGTTCCTCCATTTTCGATGATGTGCTCGGTAAGGAGACTGCCTTGAACAACAATGTTTAGTTCTGCAGCACGTGGATGGGTGTGCGGTGTGTTAAAGCCACATGGGCCCACGAAGCCAACACTCATGCTGCCACCGGTGCCAATAAGGGCAGGGAAGGACTTCCTGTTGGCAGTAACAAGATGGCCCCCCAAACCTGTGGTTACCGCACTGGCAAGTGGAGAGTTGTTGAAATCGAAGAGGTAATCGCTGGCGAAGGGAATTAATTCGTAGCGGTCGACGGCTGTGGCTGCGTCGGTGAGTTGCGCGATGAGAGTTTGATTTCCAGCACGGGTGGACTGGACAGACACTGGAGCCGGAATGCTTGTGCTGTTTTGTCCTACCGCAGTGCCTACTGCTGGTGCTGCGCTGGAGGTACCGGAAGGCGTTGGTGCGCCCAGGGCTAGATCGGCCATGAATGGCATCATGATATAAGTTGCAAGGTGAAGCATTGTTGCGGCTGAAAAGATATTCAATGGTTTGACACGAAGAGAATGTAAGCAATTGGCACTGGTTGTAGAGTGCAGAGGTAAATGGGTAAAGGACCTCCTTATAGTACATTCAATGGAGCTGTATATATCTCCTTTCCTTTCTCATTCCAAAGACCTGAGTGGGACACATGGCGCAGACTTGTCTACGGTACCATGCCACAAGTCGAATGCATGGGGCTTACTATTGACTTTTGGGACAAAACGCTGTTTCTCTCCTAGCTAACAGAGTGGTGGATCTTGCAATGTTCTCAAGTTCGGACGAAGTGTGAGGGCTACAACCAGCTCATGCAATCGAAATGAGAACTGCGGCCTTTTCACGCTACCAACAGCCAAGCTTGAGCGAAGCTCTCTAAATGCAAGCTAACAAGTGCTTAGCCTTGCAACAATCCTGTCCTTGTACAAACTTTAGTTCAGCTGGAGGTCCATTGTTACCATGTAGGCACACTCCGGCAGGAAAGTGTACCGTCACAATCTTACATCTGCCTACGGTTCGAGTAAAGGTGGTGTAAGCCCCACCTTATGCCTGTTGGCGTCCACACGTCTGTGCACTTGCGCATGCACTGTATCAATACACATGCAGGACGTTGGCTCTGGTTTTTTGGCCAAATGGTCGTTGCTGACCAAGAAAGTGGAGATTAGGCCTCAATCTTATCATTCCAGCTGCCTTCCACAACGGGAATAACGCAGGCCTTGATGAATCGCTTATATGCTTCAACAAGCCGCTAGTCACCATATGGGTTGGCCAGCACCTGTGAGAGCGGACATACACACCCGCAGTTACATCTACAGTACGAGAGTCCTAGTTTGGTTCGAAGGAACACTGGACGAGCTGACCGATGTGGCTGATGTATCTCTAGAAGTTTGTAAACGACGTTCATTTCCTCACCGAGGAGGGACATTTAACGGGTACGCCGTTATCACGAACGGAGCACCCGAGAGCTGTGAACCAGATACATTGCTTGGTCTAGATCTGTACTAGTAGCACCGGCACGTCCTCGTATTCCAAAATTTTGTACGAGCAGGACGGATGTCAGCAACCAATTTTTCGAAGCATTACTGTACCAACAAGGTCATTTGCATACTGTACGGTACTGCATGAAGCTCAAATCAAGACACGGCCTCATTCCATCAACGACCTTGAGGATCACTCGTTGGCAACTCGGGGCCATGACTGGGCCTGCATGTGCTAAAACTCTTTGGTCAGCCGTGCAACCGAGGTGGGATGCCAAACAACAAAAGGACCGCTCCCCTGCTGGTGTGAGCGAAGAAGTTGGTGGAAGTTGCACGCTTCACTAAGCCCTATTTGGTATTGTGCTGGAGTTAGTGTCAAGGCACTATACCAAAGGGGACAACTTCCTCATGCTCAACTTGCGTTCATTGGTCGATAAAGTGAGTAATCTTTACCGAACATCGAGCTACTGTCACCGGATTTAACATCGCGAGTGGAGGACTCGGAGGTCGACAAATGATAAGCTAGTGCCAAGGAAGAACGAAAGGACAAGCTTTTAAACTTTGGTAACTTGGATGAAGCTTGTTGTTCAAAAGCCTACTGTGAGCCGTTGTGTTTCTGCTTATATTATCCGAATTTGGCACAAGCCGCTGTAAATGCTATAGTTTAACCAATTAGTGGGACGAGAAAATGAGGCTAGAAAACAATACATGGCCCAACTTGAGCTCTGGTACCTTGTAGCAGCAGAGTGCTTGCTTGAACTACAACACGTGGTCAAAACGAAAGTGGACAAGCGCAGCGTGGCATTGCTCCTTCCCTCCTATCCACGTCTTGACTTGTACGTCTCGTGCTATTCAGGTGTTACGGTGATTAGCTTCTTGGTTCTTAAAAAAAAGCTACTTATGGTGAACCAAATATGTCTAGCACATGATTCCGGACACAAGATCATGCTAAACAAACACCTGGTCCATGAATGTTACATTCGACCGACTCATCCACTACCTAGTGCCAGCTGGAGGGGCTGTGATTGTGAACTAGCGGAGATTCTTTGCATTAGTGCTTTGCACACCTGTGCATGTTTTTCAGCTGTCTAAAGTAAGATTAGTTGACGGTGAGTAACTCATTGACTTGGCACTAATGTATGGTTCAGCGCCATGGGGGTCGTCAACCCCGTGGCCGTATTCTGCGAATTTGGCACAAGCCTCAGCTGAGGAAGTGACCCTTGAATGTTGTGACTCCTCGCCATTCTTATAACACAATCCTCACTGTGTATTCACTAATCCCCAAACACTCTCCCAGCCGTCAACTTTGATTCTTGTGCTACTCAACATTGCAGCGTCGACCCTCGGTATCTTCAACGTCAAGAGAATATCCATCATGGGCTTACCGACACAAGTTGCAGCCAGAAATCGGCAAACGGCGTCGCTATACCCGTATCCTCTGACACCACTTTTGGGAGGTCTTAACCTCGTATCTACCAGCATTACCGCTGTTATCCTGGGAGACTTCATTCTTGAATTACTAGATGGAAAAATGAGTGTTCCAACCGAACTCACCGTTGTAAGTCTTGCTAGCAGTACTGGAATATAAAATGACAGATTCTAACAAATCCCAGACTTTCGTAGTAGCTACAGTAACAGCGATAGAGCAAATCACATCGTTCATTCGACAAAGGTTTGCGGTCTACCCGGCGAAGCTGAACCTAGCTCTCCATCTGGGCCTATTGATCCTCTGGGTCATCGCATTTGGCCTGCTCACGTCCAAGATATCGAACATGGTTTTGACACATTCGTGCAACCTGACATTATGGCAGACCGAGATGGGAATGCTGGTATGTCGAATGTACAAAGCTATGTATGCTTTCTCCGCTGTGAGCGTGGCGTGCGCGGTAGCAGCTGTCATTCTGGATTGGTCGGTACTTAGGGCAGCTGCAGCTGGTGTATATCGTCCTCTGGACGACCAAAGCCCAGATATGCGCAAAACCATGGTGGAGAGCCCAAACATGGCGGTGAGCCCAGATATGCGCAAGCTTATGACGGAGAACGTGACCGAAGTATCGACGGAAGTCGATAAAGAGTACGGAGGTCAGTACGACGACAAAGGATTGATAGCACCTGCTTACACTTTCTAGATGAAACTGCTATGAGAACCCAACTGCGATAGTATACTAGCTTGTACAACACACAGACTGGTAGCGACGATGTAAAATGAGACTTACCCTGGTATCGATAGAGACAGACAAGGATGACAACATTCTAGCTCGACTTCTGATCTCAAGCTCTGACTTGAGTGCTCGCAGTTACTTTGTTCCGAAGAAATAAGAGCCAAGAAGAAGCACAAAACTATAGATTAATCAAGATCACATCCGTCGTCTCTACACTAGCTACTTGTTTCTGGACAACTAGATCGTGTGGTACTGTTGTATCAACCCGTTTCACAGAAAGGGATGGTGGTAGTGTTATCGGGGGCTGTCTCTCAGCCCGTACGCAGGTACGCAGGCGACTCGCATACAGGAGTGAAGGAGAATGATTGATATTAAGTGACGAGAAATTCGAGCATGTCGTACATATGTATGGAGCATTAGTATAGAGGTTTTGTTTCGGTCTCAGTTTCTGCAATATGTACTGCTTCCACCCAATGTTCGTAATTGCATCCGGCCCTGCTTCAACCAAAGCATACGAGTGGAGGATAGCAAAAAAAGGAAATGCCATTCAGGTGTGACACCATCAATCTGCATGCAGACACCAGATCCCAGGCAACACTCTACTCAGAATTCAATGGCGAACTGATCCTCAGCACCACGGTTGTTTCAGGTATCATAGGTCGAAATTATTGCAACATGTAAAAGAGAAGATTTGGACTCAAGCAGCGTCTGCTCTTCGTGGGGAAACCAGCCTCTACAACAAGATAATCAAGGCACTCGTCAAGGGATTGCAGAAGAGAGATAAATTTATACAGCAGGATGTGGTGGGTTTGAATGACATGGGTCAAATACCACAATCTCTCATATGTATTTTCGAGGTGCGGACATGACGGAATTTATTCAAAATTTGGTTGGCAGGAATTGTGGTGATTTTGGACAAGAGCCGGATATACCGTAGTAGCTAGCGAGCACACATTGTGTACAGTCATATGTACATGGATCAATCAATCATGGCTATGAGTTGCTCATTGACGCTTCCCTGGAAGCAGACTGTAGCTTGAGTATGCACTGTGGATGTTCGTTTCGCTACTCGATGCATCAACGAGATACTTTGTGGCCTGTATATTTTGGCAGAGACAGGCAGACAAGCGTACTGTACGTCAAGAAAAAAGAGATCCCGCTATGGAGTAGCCAAGAGTCACGGCGATCTGTTCCTGCAGAGGTCTATCGGCGATATCACTGGATGTGGTTCGTTTTCTATCGAAACCTGAAACATTTACGACCTTTTCAATGTTAAGACCTTTAACCACATAATTGTTCATTTACCCTGATCTACGATATGATCCTCTCGCAGGTGCCCGTCAATTGCCGCAGCAGCAGTGGCAGAAAGACCTGAAGCGGCATACATGATCTTCGCTCCGAGATTCTTTCTTGTACATCACGCAAGACAGTCTTTGATGGACGTGTGCGAGTGCTGCCGAGCAAACAGACATCCCCGGTGGAGTCTGGTGCCTTAGCTTCGCTTCAGCTCTGGAGCATCTGCAGAATGATTACTATCATTGTATCTCAATGACTTGACAGGCAGTGACGCCTACCTTGCATCATCCTGGGCCGAAGATATCAAGTGCTGTGGTTCATGTGCTTATATGAGTGATAAGTGGTGTGAAGCGAGCGAGTGGTAGACTGTGATCTGGTAAAATACTGGCAGAACCACAGTGCTGGAAAGCACTTTCAGCAGGCTGCTCGACGCGGCTTGAGACACCCGGGAACCTAAAATGAACTCTATCGAGCTATCTCGCGTGGCCCGCCTCACAAGTGGTTTAGGTATGGATTGTTTTGGTAGGCGCACCTGCTACCCGAGGAAGTGCTCCCAACTGCATCTTGCGCTTTCGTGCATCCGACAATGTGATTCGTCGTCGACGTGATTTCTCGATCAGCCCACCTGAACTTTTCTTCTGTTTCAAGATAGAGCTGTTGAGTCTACTGGTGCCGCAATCATCCTCGAGTACACTTGCACTCTTGTCAGAAGTTTTCAGCTCTTGATTTGTCGCTCTTTTGGTATACTGTTCACCTTGCCTGCCCGCCCACATTCAACAAAAACAACAACGCGTCGATCTTCGAGTCCATACCACGTTCCGAGCGCCAGAACGCACATCATAAGAATAGTAGAACATTGATAGATTCTCACACAATGTGCGCGTCGTCGATGTTCATCTTGAGCTTCCTCAATCGAAGAAAGGCTTCCTAAGCTTGAAGGCGGTTTCACATTATTCAACTGCATTGAACTGAACCGCAAAGATGCCTCCCAAAGCGTCGCGTGGTAGCAGCAAGACGTCTGTCATCTCTGTGGATCCTGCTGTTGCCAGTCAAATCATCACCAAACCGAAGAGCACTTTCGGCCATGCGCGGACGGAATCCACTCCAGCACAGACTCTAAACGCTCCAGTAGCAGCTGTGGTTAGAGGTCATGGCAGAACAAATTCCGCACCCAACCGCCATATGAAGAAAAGGTCAAATTCCCTGAGACGTGTAAAGAATAGCACAGAGTTGTTGAAATTGAAGTCTATGAATACGGACAAGAGTTCGAAGCAATCAAACACTACAGCTGTCAAAAGAGGTCGCAATTTCACTGTCTCAAACGTGGCAACAGGTGGTCTGCTTCAATTAAGTCCTTCTCCGCATCAGCTTCCATTCCCGCCAGCCGTACCGTCGCTTCCAACACATTCATGGTTCACTTCCACCGGTGTTGCACCGCCGTCCCCTAGGGTAGACAATAGACCACCGCCCTCACATTCACAACCTCCAAGAACGAGGTCAATATCTCCCAGACGTCTCCTCGATCGTGCTACACGGAATAGAAATCTTGCGGAGAATCATCGTACTATCCATAACCGCAGCCAATCCTTTTCCACGCTCGACGAGTCGCGCAGATCAATTTCAGCGGCACCACAACCGAAAACTCTCAAGATCATCATTAATAGGCCCGAATCAGCATATACCAGCGAAGAGGAGGACGAATCTGTGCCGACGCTTGAGATTCCGATACCTCACTACAAGCTCGGAACTCCCAGATTTAGCGCTCATGGCACACCCTTCATCAGGGGATCTAGTTGGACAAAGGGCTCAGAAGCGACGGTCACGACCATCTCTAGCATGACCGACGATTTCACGGGTCCTCCTCCATCGAGCATGAAGGCTTTGAAGAGACTCCAGCAATCACAAGGCCCAGTGGAGAATATGATACCCATGCCCAACTCACTGGAAGCAACGAAATTAGATGCACAACGGTACTCAGAAGCTAGCTATGTATCTCCTATATCAGCTAACCTTTACGATCAACTGCTTAGAGTATACAACGACTCGTCAGTCGTACGATTTGCTGGTGGAGAGGAAGAAATTGCAGCAGCGACAAAGATTCGGATTATCGCACAAATCTCATCTGAATCTTTTATGGACTACGATTTGGTGTCGGATTTTTTTCTTACCTTCAGGTCATACATGACCACTTTCGAAGTACTCGACTATCTCCTGGCGCGGTTGAGATGGGCTGTCGGTCGGCTTTCCGATGACGGCCGCATTATCCGTATTAGGACTTTTGCTGCTCTGCGACATTGGATCCTGAACTATTTTGCAGAAGATTTTGTCGTGAACCGTCATCTCAGAGTAAGGTTCTGTCAAGAGGTCAATGACTTGTACCAGAATGTGAAGCAGCGGCCTCGTGGAGTTGGTGGAGCCAGCGATCTGAAGATTTTGCAAGATCTGAAAAGGTGCTGGAATGGCAGATGCGCTCTGTATTGGGATGCTCAAGTGTTCAACATGGATTCAAACCAAGAAGATCCTCTTTTGCCTGGTGGTGTGATTGGTAGCCGTAATCCAACTTTTGCTGACATTGGTGAAGCCACTGCTGCCCTCGGGTTAGGATTGCAGGATATGCCACAAGTTATGCCGTCACCACGTGCGAGTATCTCATCGAAGTCCGCAAAGAGAACAAACCACAAACGTCTACCATCTTCAGATTATGCGAAGAAGCCTCTTTCTATTGAGAGTGAACGCAGCTTGCAAGCGACTTCCTGCTCCCTGCCACGTTACGGATCCCGATCACCAGACAAAGATACGTCTAAGCCAGAAAGAGGTCCGCAACCTGTATCTGTGCTTTCTCGACGACAGAACGCTCCTTCAGATCTCAAAGTTCACATTCATGCTCGATCCAACAGTGAGGTTGAAAAGCCACTGTATAGCACCTCAATCGACACCTCCAGAGGGCAGTTGACCCCGGTTGAGGCATTGATGAGTTCGGGGCATTATGTTGATCCTTACGTTGGCAGTATGATCCGGGGCTTTGTCTATGGTCCTGTAGAACCGTTCATACAGCTTCCCTCTAATCCGCCCTTAAGTCCGTCTATGCGATTTGGCGAGGGTCAGCAGTCCACCTCTTCTGCGAGGCTACCCTCAAATCTACACTCACCAACTTCTGGACATCAGAGTCCGGCTGTTAAAAACATATTTGGTTCAATTCGACGAGCACTCAGTGGGAAGCAAGGCTCGAATGAGATCACGGTGATCACTGTGTCACATCCTCGTTCGGATTCGTCGCAGGTTGGCCGGCGCGCTGTTGTGCCAGTTAACCTTGCACGGTCCAATGACGATCTACGAAGGAAGGCTGCTGGTGTTTCTAGCAAAACTCCATTGAGGATAGATCTGTTATGTGCTGCTGCTGTGCAGAGTTTTCAAACAGCTGTTACTGGTGTACAAAGTCCGAAGACGGCCGGTGTGTACCATGCACAACAACAAGCGCAGCAAGCCCCAGCTTCGCCACCACTGAGTTCTACCGACGAACTACTACAACAAGAGTTCTCGATACGTCTTCCGAGCCATTACACGGATCAGAGTGGCTCAATCTTGATTGTGGATGACACAGCAGTTCCGATGCCCATCATGTCGGGAGCGCTTCCAGATTTGTTCGCGCATGAGGGTGCCCAGTCCGTATCAGCATGGTCAAGCGTAACTCCGGTTAATGGTCCATCGCATGACTCATTTGAGACACAAGCCCCTTTTGAGCTTGAGAACATAACAGATGGCGGCGAGCATCAGCAGCAACGAGATACACACACGGCGCCGTCGTCTCATATCGACCTTTCTGCCCAACCTGCCAACCAGTCAAGACCCGCCAGTCCAATCACTGTACGGAATGTAGGTTCCTCAAGTCATATACCGGATGCGCTAGAAGAAACCTTGAGCTACGGGGAGTCCCAGCGCACGAACTCCCCACCTCCCATGACGGAAGCTACGTCTAACAAGAGTGAGAGTCCTGTCTTCAAAGCACCTTCTCACGCTTTACGACGACGGCCTGGAGGCGACTTGAAGAAGAACCAAAACGTGCACGAGTTAGAATCTACAGCTCACCATCGATCACTTGACTCAATGCTCGAAAGCAGCTCTCACACGGAGTCGTTGCTCATGATGAGCAAGCCAATGTCTACGGACAACACATCGGAACCTCGCAATAAATCACAGCAAGTATCGCTCATTGATACTAACTCCTCACAGCAGCTCCGGCCATCCTTCGAGGCCGCTGTTGCTGGGTTCTCAGCAATTCCTGATGATAATGATGGCGGTCTAGAAGCAACACTAATGAAACTCGAGGGCCTCTACGAAGACAAATCTCCTGATCTTAGCCACCCATCGACGGATCCTCTGACGGACCTTTCCAATGCTTCGAACGGACAACCATTGCCTACACAATACAATTTGGTTGATCACACAGCTTCTGTACTTCTTGATTCTGAACAGAGTAGACATGAACAGATAGAAGGAGTGTCTTTCTTGTATGACGAGAACGTCGACCCGCAAATTGAACCTCAGCAGATGCAGCGGTTCGCACACAGATCCGAAATCTTCGGATTGCCGACAGAATCACCCGCAGAATCTGATTCAGAGGAATCCGAGATATCATTGCCTATATTGAACGATACCGACGTGATCATTAACCGTCCGCTGCTGAGTTCACAAACTCACCAGTCTTACGTACATGACGAGGTAGCGTCTAGTGGAGTTATGCCAGAAGCGGACCATGATGGTGATGTCGTTTCCAGACCAGATACTGCGCATACGGATGTCGCAAGATCGTTTCTACTCGATGAAGATGAGAACATATCTGACCTGTCTTCAGAAATTTCTGTTGATATTGTCAACTGCGCAGATGCATTTGACAAGCCAATATCACCAATGTTGGCAGCTCCAGGAACCGCGATCTCTGGCCTTGAAATTCCAACTCATCCATTAACGCACGCCTCCGTTATTAACTTGTCCCTACATACAAGTCCAAATCTAGCAGGAGCAATCGACTATTCAGACGCACCGCCTACACCTCAACAGTCACCGCTTCTACTGCAGAATGCTGATAAAGGCACAGTAGATGCTAGCAAGCAGTTTGCACCTAACACAGTCAACAACCTGCCATTCAAGCCGCAGCTCACAACGGGTCCAGCTCACGTTCCATTCATTCTGGCTTGCGATTCCCAAATCCTCGCTCAACAAATGACCATTGTTGAACAGTCCGCACTGACTGAAATTGAATGGACTGATCTTGTTGACATGCGATGGGACAGCAAATCAGTAAACGTTCTTGATTGGGCAGAATATATGGCCAAGCACGATGATGCTAGAGGTATTGACGTCGTCATCACACGATTCAACTTGATAGTCAAATGGGCTCTTTCTGAAATCGTGCTAACTCAGGATATTGAGGAGAGAGCTTGTGTACTTTCGAAGCTGATTCACATTGCTGCTCATGCCCGGCGACTTCATAATTACGCCACCATGCTACAAATTACGCTTGCCTTGATGTCCACGAGCTGTACACGGTTGAAACGAACTTGGGATTTAGTGCCTGGTCCAGATAAATCACTCTTGAAACATATGGAGAGTTTGGCACAGCCAATCCGTAACTTCAACGATCTACGTGTTGAAATGGAATCTACGGACCTGAGTACTGGTTGCATTCCATTCATTGGGTTGTATGTGCACGACCTCACATACAATGCTCAAAAGCCGGCGGAAATCCAGATCGAAGAGGGAGGAGAACCGCTAATCAACTTTGAAAGATTTCGGACCGCAGCCACGATCATTAAAGGTTTGTTAAGACTCATTGATGCGAGCCTGAGATATGATTTTGAACCGATTCACGGCATTATCGAAAGGTGTCTATGGATGTCGGCACTTACAGACGATAGGATCGACTTTTTGAGTAGGTCTTTGGAGCAATGAGATGAAGCTACCACTTATATGAAGCGGAGAGTATAGCATATGATGTTGATGTGTTATTTTGTTTGGTCTGGTTCTTTGAATATTTTATGAGCGTTTAGCGATGGTGTTTAGGTCTTGCATACTCGTGGTGTCAAAGGCGGCGAATGAAAGTGACTGCCGACACTGAGGTAGCTAGGTACCGTGCCTTATGCGAAGATAAGAAACATGTAATACGTACCTACTAATTAAATGGACAAGCATTTATATATACTTCATAATCGATCATATTAGCTCTCTACATATCTATCCTATACATGTTCACATCAAATTCTAATCACGCCCATTGACGGGCAAATTGCATGGTTGATGCCTGCGTGCCTGCGTTGTGACTGTCGTCGCATCCGTTCCAGCCATGGCAGGAAAATTTGTGGTACATAGGTTCTGCCTGCCTGCCTACCTACCTAGACTGCCCCTTGTTCGGCTCATAAAACGTTGTGGTCAGACATGATGATCGAAGGGCGCGATATGGGCGGAGTCACGGTAGCGGTTGGGATGGCATGGCATGGCATAGTGTGGAATACTGGTAGGTTTCTACCAGGTTCTGTAAATACATATAAGTAATAGGCCTGTTTGTGCTGTGCTGTGCTGTGCTGTACTTTCGTCAGAGCTTCTTGCATGGAAGGGAGGGTCGTGAAGAATTATACTGTGATAACAGGACCGGATGAAGGTTCGTGTTGTTGTTTGTCCTTAGGAACAAGATGAAATTGTCATATTGTAACAAACACTCTATTCTAATCTATCCCATTCCAATCTGATCTAAGCCTTGTCCCGATACGACTGCTCAACAGTAGCCCAATCACTCTCTTTCCAAGGATATTTCCGCTCAAGCGATCTGATCATCGCCTCGTGATGCGCGCTCCTAGGCTTGATACTATTGACAAACGGCGCCGGATGACTCACAACACCCGGCAGGAATTTAACCACGGGCTCGATATCATTGCCCGCAGCGTCTTTTGCTTTAGAAATGCTGAAAACGGACAGCGATTGCGCGATGTTGAGGAATAAAGCGTTGTCAGCGAGGATGCGGCCTGGACAGATGCGCCGGCCGAAGCCGAATGCTACGGTATGCGGGTCTGGCTCAGGGACTTCGCCGAGGAAGCGGTCTGGGTTGAAAGTGTGCGGGTCTGCGTAAATGGCCGGGTCGTGCGTGAAGTGCCATACGTTAGCGAAGATCATGGTGTCTTTGGGGATGTAGTAGCCTTCTATAACGTCGTCTTCTGTGCTGAGATGGGGCAGGGCCATGGGCGCCACGGGGTGCCAGCGCAGCACTTCTTTGACGATGGCTTCGATGTACGGTAGTTGGTCGCGGTCCTCGATTGTCGGGAGGCGGGAAGCGCCGATGACGCGGTCGAGTTCGGCTTGTGCTTTGACTTGGATTGAGGGCGTGATGGTCATGGCGAGGAAGAAGCATGCCAACGAGGAGACGGTGGTGTCGGCGCCCGCGGTGTAGAGGGACATGGCGGACCATTTGTTTGTGAAGCGTTCTTCGCCTTCGGCGTCGCCGGATTGGATTAGTTGCGAGAGGAAGGATGATTCGGCGTGGTTTTGGGCCATTTGTTGCTTGACGAAGGCGTAGGGTTTTTCGACTACGTCGTTGAGTTCGGAGTTGTATTGTGTGGCTGTTTGTTTCCATGCTTGGCCGGGGATCCAATCTGGTAGATTTCGTACTGGGGTGGGTCAGTGTTTTATGTTGTGTTGTCTTGAGGGATGAGTACTCACGGGATGGGATTATGTCTACCATGAAGGCACCTGGCACAGCTGCTTTGGCAAACTTGTCCATAGCATCACCAGCAATGTCGACGAGTGTGTCCTTTTTATGTGGCTCGGCATTGTATCCATAACCGATCTTGAGAATGACAGCTCCGGCTTCCCTGTAGTTTATTGGGTTAGCGTACTGGGCACGACAGAAACATCAACAGGGGTTGAGATAGGTGACTGACTTTTTGATGTGTTCAATGAGATCTTGAGGTCTTTCGAGGACGTGTAACAAGAAGTGGCCGACCTCTTCTTGTTGTAGACCATTAAACTGAGCGGCCGATGTTTTGGAGCCAATTAGTTGGGCCATGTTTTTTCGGTAAGTTCGGAAACGGTTGTTGTATGGTGATAAACCTAGGGAGTTTTCCCATCCTACACTAGAAGAAAAGTTCAGCACTTTCACCCGGGCATCAAATAGGATGAAATGGTCAGGTGAGGGTTGACATACAGCTCACCAGCAAAGAGCTGCTTCGGCCTAGATGAGAATTTTGCTGATCGCTTTTCCAGCAACTCAAAGGCCAAGCGAGCATCATTGACGATGACAATGGTTGAACCCAAAACTGTGACGGAGCTGATGGGACCTGTAACTGGTAAGTAATGTCGCACTCATTTCGATAGTCCAAGAGGTCGAACCATATTGATCTTTGAACTTCAACCAGTGCAAGTACTCGGGCTCGCCTGGCTTGGGCAGATCATTTAAGTTGCCGAGGAGAGGAAGGCCCTTGGGACCGGGAGGAAGTGGTGGCTTGTTGGCATTCTTGGATGGAAATAACGCTTTCACTAGATATACAGCCACTACACCAAGAACGAAACTGACGGCGACAGGTGAGACTGCCATGACGAATGATGCTGAATTACCAGTCGAACGAGGCTTTACCAAGATTTTGTAGCTCAGATTGGCCTTTTCTGCCAAGGACGAAATTCGATGTTGCGGGATTGGCACAATCCAAATGAGCCCAACCTTTTGATAGATATGGCTAACTTGGGGAAAAGTGATCTATCCACCACATAAATTCTACGAGAAGCGGATGGGTGTGCAAATTCAGTACTTGCTGTAGTATTACATATTCATGATGGACGGGGCGAGGTGCTAGCTTCGGATTGATTCAGTGTCCCTGCAGTAGTGCATTGCAGAGACAAGCATGAACTGTGGAAACCACATCGACTACTAGGTACCACCAGTTCTGCGATCTGCTAAGCTCGGTGTTGATAACGGTATCAAAAAGCCGTAGTGGTGCTTGAGTTCGGTCGATCCAGAGTGCGATACAAGTACAAGCCGGGTTTTACTGAGTAGGCTGACTCGACCAGATGCTGGCTTTTCATTTCTGACATTGGTGGAAAGCTTCCGTTAGCGGCGCATTTCACACCTGCAGGCCAAAGAATTGATCCGTAGGGCAGGACTGGGGAATACTGTATCCAATTGCATGAGCCGCGGCAGCAAGTGGAAAGTTCGCGGAGACACCAAAGAGAAAAAGGAAGCCCAGGGCCAGACCCCAACGACGTGCTCCGTTGGGCTTCCGTTTCTCCCAACCGAGGTCCACCAAGCCAAGTCGCGGGCCAGATTCTTGCAAAACTGGTGGCACCGCTTTGCTCCTCCCGATGCTTTGGTTCGTTTCATCTTTCTGCCTAACCTCTACTTCCACTGCACGTGCTCGTCCTATGCCGAACTCGAAGTGCCAAGTACTGCACAGTACAGCACTGCTTCCGTAAACACAGACTGAAGTCTTCTGGTTCCTGTATACCCACATCAACTCAACACGCTATCCGAGTCAGAATAATGGCATGTTTTTGTGTCAAAGCTGCACCTGAAATGGTCATCTCTGCTGTACAGATACTGTAGCTGCCCATGGAGCAGTGAACGTGCTCTGCATTGCATCATGCACGTTTACTGTCTGTACTTGCTAAGAGCTATTGATTACGAGCTTCTTCTTTACGGCTTCTCGAACAAACAGCAGAATGTCTACATATAATGGCAGTATGAAAGCTTCAACAGCAGATTGACTCCAATGCAGGTACTGCCGGCCACTCTCGACCGGAATCGTGCCATTGAAAGAAAATGTTTCTCGCTTAGTGAACGTGCTTTGAGCTGTGGTTTCAGGGTGTCCGTAAGTTCAAACTATACCATACATGCAGTTCGATCGGCACCCTGCCACTAAAATCGAAGACTCCTCTACACCTTCCTCCTTTGACCATACCTGTGGCTCTGAAGCCGATCTGGTTCATCTTTGACAGCGCTGTCCCGACCACTAACAATGTAAGAGACACTCCACCCTGAATAAATCAGGTTGCACCCGCAGTCTTTTCTCAGGCCATTGGCCTCGCAAGGAAGAAAATCCACCTTCAGAGCAAAAATCGTGCTGGTGGCCCCCGGCACGTCAACGTCAGTTCTTCTTAGTGGGGATGTACAGTACTTGTCCCGACGGCGGAAGGTCGAATCCTAGCCGCGAAAGCTTGCTCATGGCGTTGGGTATGACCTCCATGAGACGACAATCCGTATACAGTGTCAACCACAATACTGTACACCATGTCTGATCGGTATTACCATTGTTACCAAACCATGGTTGGTATGTTCAAGAGTTGGGTTACAACCCAACACTTCACGTTGGTAGAACTGTCATACTCTTGCGGCAGCTCTCTGTATCCGTGGACGGTCTCATGTTGATGAAGGCGAGCTTGATTACCCAATATTGCATGATAGCCTTGGCACATATCGTGCTTCATAATCCCTGCTCATACTCGACCACGCTAACAATTCCGGTCGGAGTGGGCCCAGTCTGGCCCTCGTCGTACTGGCATCGAGACTGTCATTTTATAGGATTGACTCGCAATGTGGAGCACTAGGTCTGGATATTTTCCTAAGTGCACATCCTTGAATCTGCTATCGTCGTGTCGACTTGATAAAGTCTTGATGCTCCCCTACTGTACAGGAACATTCTGTGCTTGCCGTTGTTGCTGTGCAATCACGTCGACCCTACCCTATTGCTGGCAAGCCTAGTTGTACCCAAGGAATCAAGATGAAATTCGCTCTTTCTCTCATCGTCTTTGCGTCATTTCTTTCGGCATCATGGTGCCAGAGCGCCCTCTTGCAGGAGCTTCCGTCCTGTGCAGTGAGTCTACATGAATTAATTCACAAACCGCCACCACGTACTGATGAATCTGATTCGCAGGCACAATGTCTTACCAACACAATCGGTCTTTCCTCTTGTTCGGCAACAGACTTCGCATGTCTGTGTGCTGATACTCATTTCCTGTCTGCTGCCTCCGCATGCCAGGCTAAGAGCTGCACTGTGAAAGAGGTGTTAAGTACGTTGTCCCTACCAACCAACATCTCGTCAAGTACTCTAGCTGACCATATGGCAGCATCCACCAACATTACACTCGCAGCATGTGGTGTTCCGAACAAGGACCAGTCAAGCATTGTTTACGCTATTGCCGGTTCCTTTGGTACAATTGCAATCCTTATGACCATTCTTCGCATTGTCGATCGTGTCTGGATCAATCGGATCTCATTGGGGTTGGACGATATCTTCATTCTCTGTGCTACCGTACGAGCTCCACGCTACTGCTTAAAACAAGATTCTGTTTTAGCTAACTACTACATCAGACTCTTGCCGTACCAGTCAATTATCTTTGCATTGCTTGTAAGTCAAGACAATTGTATAACGTTTCACAGAACTGACAGAGGTACAGCTGCATCCTATGGACTTGGCAAGGATATATGGACTCTTCAGTTCCACAACATCGACATGACATTCAAGGTGAGAAGCTCCTGATGAAACCTGACAGTGATCCCCGAGCTGACATATTACTTTAGATGGTCTACGTTGCGGAAATCTTTTACATGGCATCTGAGATGTTTGTTCAATTATCTCTCTTGGCTTTCTTGCTGCGAGTCTTTTCAGATCGCCAGTTCAAGATCTCAGTCTGGGTGCTTATGGCACTTGTTACTGGTTTTGGCATTTCGAACTCGTTTGTTATGACCTTTGCGACTACTCCCATTCCATTCTTCTGGCAAGGCTGGGCTGGTGAAACGAAGGGTACGGGTATCAATATGAATCTGTACTGTTGGATTCGAGCGGCCCTCGAGATTACGGTTGATCTATCCATCATTTGTCTGCCACTGCCTCATTTGTGGAAGTTGCAAATGAGCTGGCGTAAAAAGATACAAGTCATCTCAATGTTTTGTGTTGGATTTGTGTAAGTCACAAACTATCCATGTCGAGACTCTTGTCATTCGAGATTATTTCTTGATAGCCAGACGACTAACGAGATTGTAGCATCACGATTGTCAGTGCCCTTCGGCTTCGATCTCTCATCCAGTATTCAAAAACTCAAAATCCAACTTACGACAATACCGCTGCTGTTTACTGGTCTGTTCTCGAAAACGACATGTTCATCATTTGCGCATGTATGCCTGCCATGCGACCACTCCTGAGGAAGCTGGCCCCAAGCTGCTTCGGTTCAAGTGAAAACCACAGTTCAGCAAACCGATACGGCACCCCGGACGGTTTTGGACCCAGCGCGAAGTACGTTCGATATTCATCAAAACGAGGACATAAAAGTGAGCACTCAGATAGCTCGAAGACTGGTGTCATCACCAAAGCCATCGATGTCACATCATACCGGACAGAACGATCAGAATCAGACGTTGAATTGGTCAGGCCCACCCCAGGCAAGATCTTCGGTGCGTAGGAAAAATTTATGACGATCCGGGTGACGACATGAATTGGATTTCCAGGTTCGAAAAAAGTTCTATTGATTGATGAGACGAGACGAGATGATTCGGACGAAAATATAAAGACTTGGTGTCGTGTACAATATCGACTAGGAAGTCACAACCTTCACACGAAGCTGAAGGCACTCTACAGCAGAGGTGTACCACGCCGAGCCCCCATCCACAAGCAGATAGCAAGCAAGGCTGATTCAGAAATGTACAACAAACACCCAGAGCTCGGAAGGCGATACTGGACATATATGTAGTAGGATAGATTTCTCATAGCTGCAAAGCATCGAGTTTAACCGTCAGTCAGTCGTTCAATCATTCATTGCACCATTATACGCACTACCACGTAATCAAACGCCTTCCCATTTCCCTCGGAGCGGCTATCAATGCCATGAAACTATGGTACAATAGCCATATCGCATTTGCGCTCTCTTATGGTTACTAACTACTAGCAAACCCCTCCTGTTTCCTTGAAATTGGTGGCGCTCGGCCATTTAACTTAAAGTAGCCTCTTTGGTGTTCGGGCGATCACGGCACATACCGGCACATTGCATTGCAGCCCGGTCACGTGTAGACTCTGTCTGCTTCCCAATAAACGATTCTTCGTTTGTACAGTACAGTGCCTTTTACAGTGTGTAATTCTTACCCAATGTTACTGTAATTTCGGCAACGAATTGTACACCACCACTCTTAGTTCATACGTATTTCCTACCTAACTACCTAATAAGAAACGCAACTCCCGTCTCGATATATATTGTATGGCCGTGGTACGATTGTTATTCGATGACCAACGTATTGATGGCGTCTGGGGGAGGGTGAGAAAGCGTCTTACGACGGAAAATGACAGAAGTCGCACGTGTTTTCGTGATTCATAGTTGTTCCTTTCTTCGTCATCGTCGATATTTTTGACGTGTGGTTATTATGGTCCTTGTGATTGTGTATGAGGAGGGGGAGCTGATGACTCTTTGTGATGGGACACGATGATAGAACAGGTCTACAGTGACTACGCTGCATACAGTATTGGCAAAAACAACTGCTTTTTGTGAATAAGGCAAGAGATTTTGTGCTCTGGAACTAGGAAAGAAGGCTCACTGCAGAAACAGGGCTGAAACGTCGGTCGGTACAATTCAACCCAATACAAGATCGACATCGTCTAAATTCAGGCGCTCCCAGTGGTCTTTATCAACCTGTCCACAAGCAAGTCGGTATGCCACTCCATCTAACCATTCAACCCACAATACAACATAGTGCTCCTCCCGTTTCAACGGGTGATCATATCGTTGCAGCTCCTTGTTGAATGTCTTTGAATACCGCTTAGAACGATAGATTGCAACCAGCTCTACTTCCTTCCCCTTTCCCCACTGGCCAGCATCTTTCTCATCTGTAATTTCCGGAAATGATTGCAGCTGTTCGTCTGTCTGCAGTTGCAGAGAACCAATGACTTCGCCATGTGGCTCCTGTCTGAGTTTCAATATATTTCCTCCGCTACTCAGCGGTGACCTTTTCTCGTAGTCAGCTCTTTCGGCCCACAGGTGTGCTCTCTTCGTCTTGCAGAACAAGTACGGTGTCTGCTCTGGTGTGAAGAATGGGGTTGTTTCGGATATATCTGCCACGGGAAAAGGGTAGTACCACTCTGTGCAATCGTCGTCAGGCATATCGCGGTGCTTGAAGGTCTGCGGACCACAGTTGTCTGGGTAGAGGCGTGGCTCGTCTCTGAATGTACCTATCGACGGAGTTTTTGCTTCGCATCGTGTCCATCCATCTGGCAAGGGGTTGTTCAGATCTTTATAAGAGTCCCGGTTTTCAAACCAAGTGGGCTCAATTTTCCGTTGTGATTCCACCTTTGCTCTGCCTGTATACCAATGGGTAATAGGAAAGGTCTCTTCCATCCAGGATTGTCGATCGTTGATTCGGCATGCTTCGCCATATCGAAGTGAGACCAACCCGTCCCAGCCAATCCACGACCATGAAGGGAGAGATGTCTTCTCCGAGACACGATCAGTACTGGGTCGACTCGAGGGAACTCTACGTCTCAGGTTCGTGAAGTTCCAATAAGGTGTCCACCCCAGTGCCCGATCGAAGAACATCTCGGGAAGTCCGTAGAGAAAACCGCCATGGAAGGAACGACTGAGGACAGACAGCAGTCCAGCTATTCCAGATAGTGCATCCTCGTCATAAGTGAGTGCTCGTTCATTGTATCTGCTAATCATATGGCTGAGGGATCCTAGATCTGGAAAACCCGCTAGCATGACACCCAGCCGTGGATCGATGTATTTGTCAACCTCCGCTCCCAGGATCATTTCTTCATGCCACACGCTACACTGACACTCCCAATGGATCTCTTTATTGTTGAACAAAAGTTTCCTTGCAGACATAGTGTATTCCTGGTATGGCCATGCACGACGATAGTATTCGGTGCCGCTTCCCATTGAAAATATGTCCGTATTCCTCACCACAAGCTTCTCAGCACCACCAAATGGAATCACTCTTTGCTCTAGATTTCGAGATGCAGAAACGTCCTTGAGACCCAATAAGCCATCGCGCGCAACGCCATCGGCAGCGATTATGGTGACAATCGAATTGGCGTAGATAGCACTCATAAGATTGAGCTGCTCTGCCGTACCGGCATGTCCTCCGTGAACAACGCAGAGCGCATCAACCCAGAGGAAACGTTCACCCATGACTGACGTCAAATACATAGCATGTTTGATCATGGCCGGCACACGATCCGCGATAGTGGGATCGCTCAGCGCATTGTCCTTCTGAAGTGTTTCCAGCATGTGTTCATCAAGCCTGAACGTCGACGTCGATGTAGTGTCATCCCCCCATCGGTAGCTCAGTGCAACATACGCACCACACCCTTTTCCAGGAACAATACACTTCCTCTCAACATCGACAAGCCATGCTGGACTGGTGGTCTGTGGAAGTTTCAAAGGATTTTCGCATTTCGCCCCATGCGATGACAGACAGAGATTCTTCCACTGAACCACTCGCTCAAGATCAATCCAGTCGGGATCTAAGACGCGCCCGGTCCCAGGATGATTTTGGACTTCAGGCTTGTGGGCTAATAATAGTCCCCAAAAGAGGCCTAGCTTCGATATCGATTCGTAGAGCTGAACGCTGTGATTCTTATAGCCTTTGCCGATACCCACGTCACTGGACGGAGTATCTTCTGGCTCAGCGTTTTGGGAGCAGTGGTCTTCAAAGGCTTTGACCAGCGGCGTATGGTTTGGACATTGTGATGAGCGCGACTCGTCAAAAGATCCAAAATTTATCGAATGTTGAGCCTTGGGATCCGCAAACCGCCGCCATATATCATCGCAGATCTTGCATTGCGACGACATCATTCGACCAGTTCAGTGCTGTGATGTGCGATGGTATGTGATGATACTACGTATTGATTGCACGGCCACATCGTGATTATAAGCAACATTCCTCGATAAGGCGGAAAGCCGGTCAGGAAGGATAAAGCGTCTGCCTAGAATGCGGGCCTTGACTCGGGACCATCCACCATCCTTCCTGTACTGGTCAGGTTTTTTGAGTGTCCGTCTGCATTAGCGTTGCCGCTCCTTAATCAGCATGATGTGTAGCGTTCTATTGGCCCGAAAGTGAATGTAGAACTAATACAGACGGACACTTAAAAACTTCACCAAGTATATCAATGGTTCCATTTGCCGAGCACCACAACCGCACTATCATATAATTCTATATCCACGTACTGATCTAATCAACGTAAGAACTTATTGTTATAAACAACCTCAAATGCGATGGATGTTCCATATCACACACATTTAATACACTAATCAAGAACTTATCAAAGTGTCCTGCGTATCCCATGATGACAACCCCCATCAAGGAAAGAGAAAGACAAGCGTGCTGCTGCCTTTCGAATGGAGGGAAGGGCGAGATGGCCTACGCGGTCCATTAACCACTGGTACAGTATACGATGTTTTTTTCGCACTATCGGATTCTGATGCGAGGCTTAGATGATTTTGTGTGTGGGTTCTGAGGAGGTGGTGTGTGAGTGTTGTTGATGATGGTTGATGGAGCGGTGAATTCTGGTATAAGTACGTATGTACTTATGTGGGTATGTATGTACAGAGTAAGTGTGTTTAACAATGATCTACGCGTAGTAAGGATAGATGATTGTTGGGTTGGTTGGTCGCTTACGTACGTACGTACGTACTTAGTCTCCCAACGGAAGAATGCGATGACATGGAATAGAGTGAAGTGGAATATTATTTCCACGAGACTTGTCAGAATAGATCTGTTCGTGTTGTGAGGTAAGATCTAGCCAGCTGAAATTAATTAAGATATATAGATTACATGGGACAGGCAGGTATGGTGCCTTTGTGCGAAAAGGACAAGGTATATGTCTGCTGCGCTGAGGAGTTCGTCACATCGAGGATATCGAATTGCCATGAGCATGTCTAACAAAAAGCAAAGTTGTTGTTAGTACTAACTAGTGCTAAATAACGCCTGAATCGGATAATGGATGCGTGAAACGGAGTCACAGTGATTTTAGGTAGTGGTAACTTCGTGATGCCACGTTATCGACTCTTGGTGCTCGTTGCTGAATATCGGGGGCTGTGCATCTGACGGAAGTGTCTCCGGAGATGGACACCGAGGGACTTCATTATCGTTGCTGAGAGCTGAGTTGGAATTGATGGATGACCTTGCTTCGAGCTGCTTAATGGTCGTTTGTGTCTGGTGAAGGTGGAGGAAGGTCTTTGCCGATTTGATGGCGCGATCTGCATTAGCAACGTCGTTGAGGTATGGTTTGCTGTCAGGTCCCTCTTGATGTAGCTCAAGCCTGTGGTATATGCCTTCGTCGTTGAAGTCGTTTTTGAGGCGTTCCTTCAGAGCTGTTTGATGCTTTCGCTCCTTTTCTATGCTACGTGTGCTGGTGTCTGTTCCAGTCCGGCTTACGTTGAAGCCAGAGTTGTGCACCGCTGGATCGGTATACGAGCGTGTCAAAACGATAGGCGAGTTCGGCACCGTATTCTCAAGGCGGGGTGCACTAAACGCCCGACGGAGGGAGCTGAGGTGGGTTCTGATCTTAGAAGCCGTCGAGGCATTTCTGCTTGCAATCCTTTTCAAGGTGTGGATTTGCTTGTCAGTGGGAATGCCAGGACTAACACTAAGCACAAAATCAGGCGCAAGATCGCTTCCGAAGATAGCAGCTGCCTCATCAAGAGCGAGGCTAGACACGTTGTGAGTGTTTGGAAAACTATCGTCCCAGTAAGTCGTGTTGGTCATTGTGTACTCTCGACAAAAGTCCTTCGCTGCTGCTGTTGACGCGCAAGCGTCAGTGACTTTGCACTTCCAAGGATCTGGCCCCGAGTGCTTAGAGTTCTGTGCGGGTTGATAAGCTCTGAAAAGATGATATGGTACATCGGAGTCACCTTTTGCACACTTCACAACGGCAACTGCAAAGGCATGACAAGAAGGTGAATCTACATTCGAATCGGGACTGCAGTCTTCTCCGAGCATTTTGTCACTCATTTCATACTCCGCAAGCATTGTTCCGACTTGCTCAATCAACATGCCCTGGTCGATGGCAGCTGGTGAGCCTTTCGTGCGGTTCGATGACGACGTTTTCCGTCCAGGATCGAGTGCACTGGCGATAGTGGTGTATATGCCCATACACTGCTCAATGGTGAGCTTGTAACGGCCAAGGAGGATTGCTAGCCAGCCTCCAGTGCCGACGCCAGCAATGATATCGAAAAGCTCATGAGGAGCCAAACTTCTGGACGAGCCACTGGCTTTAGACAAGGCATCGCACACATCTCTTAGAACGATAAGGACGGATATTGCTTGCAGGCCACCATTGTCTAGCCCGAATCAGTGGCGACGTGTCCGGGGATGAAGGAGGCCTGCTTACCGATGGTCAGAATTCGGGGCCCTTTACCACTGAACGTTGGCATTATTGCTTTGCCGTTGTGCTTTTGCACCGGAAATTCTCGCTCACCAAAAATGTGCAATGGGACAGCATCATAAACAGTCTCATGAATCACGTCCGAACCGTTTACATATCAATGTCTCAGGCTGAAGTCCTCCTGCAGGAGGCGCATGGCATACAAACACGAGAAGTGTGACGAGTTCGTGTGCAGCAACATATTTAGATGGAATACGATGTTTGGTTGTGGTTAGCGGTGAATTGATAGACCAATCAACTTCATCGGACAAGAGGCTGAGGCGGCCTCCAGCGAGGTGATTCTGGTCATGATGCTTGGTGTAATAGGCTCTTGCATGGCTGGTGATTGGAGGTGATTCAGTCTGATTTATGACCATGACACACTGCCCCAAGTGGAATGGACGCGAAGCTTAATTCGGTACCGCCAAGCCGCGGAGAAGGAACTACCCAGGCGGCCCTTCCCACCCTAACTGACCGGTTTCGCTTGAGTCGTGCTAAGATTGGTTGTCTACACGCCACATTCACCATGCTTGTTGTCAACTGTCATTTCTCGTCAGGCTGAGAACCGACGGCTGCATCAAAGATGGGCGGCTGGACAGAATGGTGTGCGTGCCATCGCACTACGGGCTCAATCCGGAAACAGACCACAGCCTACATTCTCTTTCCTCATTGCCTTTCCAGGCATTACAAAAGGATCAACAGAGCTCACGGCGTGAAAACAATCTCAGGCAGCCTTTCCTGACCACAAACCGAACCTGTGCCTGAATTGTGCTTCGATGACAGGGCAGAAATCCAACAACTGCAATGTGCTTACACTGGGTATGTACGACTAATCTGTGTTCCGCAACTCTTCCTTGCCAAGGCTGACCTCGACTTCTAGATGGTGGAGGTGTGCGTGGCCTATCCACAGTCATTATACTGGAGGACCTGATGAGCTTGGTCAACGACGATGTCGAGCCAGAGCTACGAAATCATACTGCTCTTTTACCACGAGATGTCTTCGACCTTGTCGTTGGAACAAGTACTGGCGGGTATGTTAATCGAGTTCAATTTTGGAGTTTCTTGTCTCGTTTAGTTCCCATTTTGTTTCGGTTCTGTTCAGTCTCACTTCAGTCTTATTTCACTCTCACCTTATTCTCATTCCAACTTGACTCGGCTTGACCAATGGATGTTGAACGTGTAAGCTGACTAAACTAGGTTGATCGCGCTTATGCTCGTCAAATTTGGGTATAATGCCGATCAATGCATCCAGCTTTATCAGAGACTATCCAAAGAGATCTTCAGTCATAAGCACTTTCTCGGCACCATCACGGGAGGCCTTGGACGCTGGTCCAAATTTTGTGGGAAACACCTCAGAAAAGTTGTCATTAGCGAGGTCTTCGAAGCTCCATGCTCCCGCCATCAGACCGAAGACTATCAACTTGAGAATATTGATGATCACCCGAAATTCTGTTGGTAAGCAGTCTGTCCCACCTCACGATGCAAACGCTGACATAACAGCGCTGTTGTATGTCGAGAGCTGAACCCACACACGAGGCATCGATTAAAAAAACCAGTGTGACTCTGCAGCCATAGGAACTCTCACGACAATCCGGTCCTGTGTCATCACAGATGCCGAGGGCATCGCCCGGATGAAAGCAATGGAGTCAAGGTAATTGATGCAGCTCGCGCAACATCTGCTGCGCCAACCTATTTCAGTCACGTCAAAATCAGAGATAAGGTGCTCGTCGACGGTGGTTACGGTGTCACTAACAATCCTTCTAAAACGGCCTTCGACCATTATTTCGAGCTGAAGCAGCACAACTTCGGTCAGATCCGTGTTGTGAATATCGGAACTGGGACGGACCCCAGTGAATACCTGGAGGTCAATGAGTCCGAGATGCTCGACAGATCCGAGAGCTCAAAAAGCTGGATCGACCATATTCCTGGCGTTCGCAACGTCATAACGATGCTCAGTGATCTAACAGAGCTAGCCACAGATTCAGAGGATGTCGCCAAAACAATGAAATCAATGGAATCGGCGGGCCCCACGCTGAAATTTCATCGCTTCAGTGCGGACAAAGGTGGCATTCACCTGGTAAGGTTACACGAATATAAACGCAATGATGAAATCATAAGACTTACCAAGGAATACCTTCGAGACATGGAAGTGAGAAGTCAGCTGGAACATACCGCCCATCAACTCGCCGAAACATACAAATCTCGAGTACGCGGAGGACACTGAAACTGAACAAAGCCATGTTTGACACAGTTCTAAGACTCAAGTGAGATTCACCTAAAACGAAACCAAGTCAGTTCTGCTTTGGTGTACTCCTAACCGTTCAGCAAGCGCCAAAAATCCGTCATCATCCTCCTGAATCACCAGATCTGGGATTCCTTCCCCTCTCAACTCAGGACTCTTCTCCTCATACGGCCTCTCAACATAAATCGCATAAAATCCGCATTCCTTCGCACCCTTCAAATCACTTAGATGCGCCGCTACGAGCCCACATTCCTCCGGTTTGACGCCCATTTTCTCTGCAGCGCCGAGATAGACTTTCGGATTCGGTTTATAGGAGTGGAACATGTCCGATGAGTACACGTGCTTGAAGGGAATAGAGCTGTGAGATACGAGACGCTGTATTAGGTCGGCGTAGGTGTTGCTTAGGGTTACGGTGGAAAATTCCTTGTTGAGGAGGGTGAGGCCACGAGTTGTGTCGGGCCAGGGAGTTAGACGGTGCCAGACTGTGCCGAGGTGCTGGAGTTGAGAGGGGGTCCAGAGGGAGCCGGGCCCGACTTGGAGGTCTATGGTTGTGGTGGCGTCTTTGCCTTCGGGTGGAACGATCAGGCCGCGTTCAGCGAGGAGTTTGGAAAGTACGTCGATCCGGTATTTGTCGACTGCGTGCCAGTCTACGTTGCCTTGGTTTGCTATACTTTCGCTCACGAATTTCTCTTCTGCTTGATTCCATTCCTGTGCTGATTTTAGTACGCAGGTTTGCGATCATGTTGGATTTGTTTTGGCTACGTACCCCTCCGAGCTCGAACCACTGATCATACGTCTATGAACATGGAAATTAATTTACGCTCAATGGTTATGAGCATGCGTGATTGGCTGGGGCATACCATATTCGTCGCCTTGGTACGGACTTCACTGCTCATGGATGATGAGTCCGATTTTAGCGCCTCTTGAGCCGCTTTCCACAGTTCATCTGCTACAGGTGTCCTCTGGCCTACGCATGTACCGAAGACGTCGAAGAATAGGACTCGCAGTTTTGGTGGAGGTGTCATGTTGCTCTGTTTTTCTTAAATTTTTGATCTAGACATATATGTAACGACTTTATGCCAACTAGAGGAGAGTGAATAAGGACGTAGCAGATTGATGCCTGTCTATTTTATCTATAACCATGGACACAAGGGTATACATAGGTACCGCTCCGTCCTTTCTCGTTATAGGGCGCGAGGCTAGCCTAAAACGGCACTAGTTCAGTACACCCGAGAGAATGAGTAGGTCAATGTGTACATGGCCCTCAAAATATTTGGGTTGGGCATATGTATGCCCTTCGACACTTTCCCCAATCCTCACTCGACGGAAGGGATGGGTAGGTAAGAAAGCAGAATACGGATAGTACCCAATCAAAGACAGAGTGCTTGTTTCATGATTCGTGTCTGCTGCATTATTGCGGCATACCTGCCGTATTTGACGCGCTAGTGTTCGGCAATGTATTCATGTTCACAATTATCCGTACTCATTTTATTTCCGAATCATCCATGTTGGGGCCTTACCCCTAAGTATACGTGACGACTGGACCACTCGGTGCTCCGTCCACGATCGCTGGTGAATTCTTCGACGAAGACGAGGTATCGGTGGCCTAGCATCGTGAGCATCCAAAGTTCCGAGCTGAAATGAAGTTGAAATGCCGAGATCTCAAACACAAAGGAAACGACCTTCACTCTACCACCTGAGCTCTTCTATGCCCTGGATGTTCATGCTATCGGAGGCTGTAGCAAATGCTCCCTCCTTCAATGAATAATTCTGCTTCCGGTAGTGAGCCACAGAGGGCGAGAGAACCCGGAGAAAGTGCCGCTTCGTCACCTACTCTTGTGTACAGACCACTGGGTCCCCTGTCTCTGACATCGACACAGTCCTTACAGATGATATCCCCGAAGCAGAAACCGGACACAAACCTGCGAGAAGACTTAACCCGCCAAACGCGCTCTGCTCAGATGGATCGGCCGCTTATGGTTTCGTCTCGTGCCATTCTTTGGTTTGGCGCACAGGTGGCCTGCTTTGATCACTTCCCACGAAGTGACTGGCTTAGCATAGTACTTAACACTTGCTGGGTGTTTTGCGACTCGAAATTTACTGAATCAAATAAGATATTGGCAGACGAGAAGTTTCTGCTCTGATATTCAAGTTAATGAGATTCTACCACACCCACAGAATAGCTCGCAGCCTGACACGTGACTGTGCGGTACAGATTATCGTGAATATCCTGTTCAAGTTGTTTGTTGTATACACACCCCACGTGGATTTAATCTAAATCCACCCTAAAACAACGGGGTAGCTTCCTATCAAAGGACTATGTACTATACCGTTTGATTACACCCGTAGCTCTCTTCAATCGGCCCTGTATCCACGCCTCTACCATTGACTGCCGGCTACAAGTAGATGTTCATACCCGACATGCAGTCACATGCTCTCTCACCAGTAGTTGCCCTCACTTGTTTAGTCAAGATCACTCCCGGCGGCATGCACCATGTCTACAGATAATCCTCCCGCACAATCCCAATCTCAATCGGAATCACGGCCACAATCCCTAATCATCGAACAAGAAGCACGCAGCCATTCTCCTATAGATTCAGCGGCACCGTTATCACCGACCAGTCCACCTCGAAGTCTTCCTTCTGATCTCCCCACGTCTCTCGATGATCGCAGAACCTTTGACACCTATTATCCTGGTGAGCAGGAGTTCTACGATGACTGGGCTGGCGCCTCAACCCAGATTGCCTACCCGCCTGTATCTTCGGCTAACAGGAACAGTCGTTCGCTGACGGGCACGTTCGACCTCAAACTCGACAGTCCGCTAGGCTTGGAGTACAATGGAGACAAGGAGAATGAAATACAAGCACGGCTGGAGGATAATGAGCAGGGTTTTATGAATAGCTACATTAGTAGTGTGAAGACACAACGGCAAGCTCTAGGTGGACTGGACGGCCATGAAGACTACGGAGATGACGACAATGTTGCTTCAGACGGGAAACTATCTGCGGAGGAGAAGAAGAATGTTCTGCAGAAAGCACTCAATATGGCTGCGTCAAATGGCGACACAGAACGAGTGCGCAGACTTCTGGGTGGTCAACCGAAGCGATTTGTTGATGTGAACAAGCCAGATGAGGAAGGGACGGTACCGTTGATTTACGCAGGCTGTTTTGGGCATGAGAGTGTGGTGGGTGTACTGCTTGATGCTGGTGCGGATGTCGATGCGCAGGATCGCAATGGCTGGTCAGCGCTGATGTGGAGTGTCATGAACAGGCATAAAGTTATTGCGCGGATTCTGCTTGATCATGGTGCAAATGGAGAGTTAAGAAGCAGCAGTGGTGGAAGTGCTTGGGACTTCGTACAGCCTGGCTCTGACCTCGCGCAGTATCTGAGAGAAGGAGGGTACTCTGGTGGAGGGGCTGCTGGAACAGGAGCTGCGACGCTAGGAGGCTTTGACGCAGGTGACTTTTACAGTGCCGCGGGCGGCTTCGGTGATGACCACTTTGAGGTTGAGGCTGTTGAAAGTGAAATGAAGAGACGAATGCTCATGCAAGAAAGTGCCGTCAATCTTGAGGTCGATTTGTCTACCTTGGGCTTTGATGAGGCACCAGAAACCGAGGGCGACGAATTTGAGCAGGATGAAGAGGAAGAGTTCATTTGGGAGCGGTGTGTTGGCGACCAAATGTTCGTCTTTCAGGATGATAAGATGGATTTAATCCTGGATACGATCATTACGCATATGACACCACAACGGTCTCCGAGTCAGAAGCCAGTGCCAGCGAATTTGATATTCCTCATGGCGAGGTATGCGCACTATCATATGCCTGGTTCACTGTTGGAGAACTTATTGACACGAGCAATGGATTTGATTAACGACGTTGTGGAACGACACCAATGGGATATGACTATGCTCGCGTTCTGGATTTCAAACGCGACTCTAATGCTACACTATCTGAAAAAGGATGCGGGTTTGGTACAAGCAACTTCAAGATACCAACTCGAACTGGCAGAGCTAATAAACGAAACATTTATTTTGATCATCAGAGATGCCGAGCGACGGATGAACAAGGTACTGGATGTGGCGCTACTCGAACACGAAACAATTCCTGGTCTGAGTGATGTCGAGTTCCAGGGCGAATGGAAAGTCTTTCAGCGGAAAACAAAGGTCGTTGAAGAACCACCAGAGAAGAGATTTAGACCACCTTCACCGAAGAGCAGGGCTCAGACATCGCCCAGAAACATCACATCTCTACTATCATCAACCCTGTTTGTGTTAGATTTATATGATGTGCATTCAGTAATCACTGCACAAATTCTCGCGCAGCTGCTGTACTGGATCGGCGCTGAACTCTTCAACCGTGTCATGACCACTCGCAAATTTCTATCCAGGACCAAGGCAATGCAGATACGCATGAACGTGTCCGCGATTGAAGACTGGGCAAGAGCGAACAACAGACAACCCGAGCACTACGAAAATGGAGCGACGACAGCTTCGGGAGTGACAACAGTGGATGCTGCGCGACGCCATCTAGCACCGATAGTTCAGCTGCTCCAGTGGCTCCAATGCTTCAGCTCAACAGGTGAGGACCACGCATCACTTCTCGACACATTAATGCAGCTCCAACGGCTATCGCCAATGCAACTGGTCCACGCAGTCAAAAACTACCGATACGAAGTCGGCGAGAAACCTCTACCAAAAGCACACATGAGGTTCCTACAACAACTACAGAAAGGCTCCGAGACAATAATCCGACGCCCAGTCACACCGCTGCCAGACACAGATACGCCATCAACCCCCATCACCAAACCAGGCACTCCCGTCCCACCAGAGCCCGCCTCCAAAACCGATACCAACACAACCCCCACCTCTCCCACAAAAACAAACTCCAAATCCAAACCCGAAGCACAACAAGCCGCACCACCAATAGCGACAACACTACCCCCACAACCCCTCGACGATCTAGACCCCGATCCCAGCGCCCGCACCCGTCTCACCCTCGACCAATCCCTCATGCTCCCCTTCTCCCTCCCAACATCAACAGACATGCTCATCACATATGGCGCAGGAATAGGAGGCACTAACCGCGAACGAGCGCGGAAATATATACCCACTGTGCCGACTGAGGTTCTTGCGAAGCTTAATCTGGATGGTGATGCGAGTAGACCTAGGGATAGGGAAGGGAGTGTGAATACTGTTGCGCAGGACTGGAGGGGTGGTGGGTAGGTAGGGCATGTGGTCGTTAATGGATAGGGAGGGAGGTGAGGGTTGTGATGGTTAGGTATGTAGGTATGTATGTATGTATGTATGTATGTGTGTACTCTGACAGGCATGAATGAACAAACGAAACATATTCGTTGGTACCATTTTTTCCTTCATACTCGTATATGAATTCGCTGCATTTGGCTTGGAATGCCAGCTGATGATCATCGACATGATATATATACCTACTTAGCTATATATCTGTGCATATTTTCGATACATACCTACTCGTGCCTACCTGTGCAATCACAAAATCCAACCCCTCCCTGGTACTCGATGACCACAGTCCAATGCAATATCGACACCCACTTCCGTACACGTAATCTAATCATCTGTCCCGATAACACGTATCTAGTCGCAAGTATGATATCGTATGGGTGGTGCTACTACCAGTTCCAATTCTGTCTCTTGCTACTACTGACGGTATTGTAGAAGTGGAAGTGGAACTCTACAGACTTGCTATACAGTACGAAGGGTCAGGGCAATTGGAAGTATTTGCCAGATGTAGACGGCGTTGTTGTCAACTTATGTACTTACGTAGCTTGGGAGATTATGATGCAGGACCGTTGGCTTCATTGCTTCATGTAGGCAGTTTACTACAGTATGTGCGATACGAGATGTGCGTTGAACTACTGAAGTGCTGTTGGAACTTGTGTGATGTGTACTTTCTTGATTTTTATTTTTGTTTGTTTTTTGGTTACTATGGAATAAATAAGAGGCGTCTAATGGTTGGATTGCAAAAGATAGGGAGTGAACAACTCCAGGTTTCGTTGCTAACAGTGGTGGAACATTATATCCATTTAGTTTATTGTCGGACGCAGCCCGTCTTTCTAAGTCTTTCAAACGCCGAGCTCCACCTCGAAGGGTTTTTCTGTGTATCGTAAAGTATGTAGGTATGTGTACAAGTCATTGTGTGCCGTCTTGGTTATGCCCAGGTGCCCCGGATGGCATTCAGTCGACGTCTAGCTCTGAGACGACACCGTGGTCAAGCATATGCTTCACCGCAGGCCATGCGGCGAGAGCGTAGTTGCTATCTCTCGCCAGTACGTATGGCACTGAAATGCCGGTAAACCCTTTCGGTGGTGAGATTCGGTTGTGGAAGGCGTGCATAAGATATGATTGACTGAAATCCATCTCCCAGTTTCGATTTCGCATTTTGTTGTCCCATCGCAGAATCGGGTCGAGTGTGGGGTCGTTCACTTGAATTTCCAAGTCGACGGGTACTTCGTTGTGCGGTGAGTATAGGTATTCCATGCTTTTGGGCTCCCAGGATGTTGGGGACCATGTTTGACGGTCTAGGATTAGGACTTCGCGCGGGCTCATGGCGAGGCGTTCGGCTACTTTGGTGAGCAGCTTGACTGAGTGCTCTGTCCATTCGCCCGAGAAGGTGCTGTAGGCGTCTCGGTCCATGATATATGCTAGTGCTGAACCCGGTTTGGACATGAGGATTCCGTTATTGACCGCGTCGAGTAATTCTCGTCCCACGATGTTGTTGAAGCCGGATTCTCGGAGAGGAGTGATGTCGCGCAGTGGAAGGACGTCCCAGTCCATGTATATTCCTCCATACTTGTAGAGTGCGGCGAAGCGTAGGAAATCTGACCTGTGCTCGACGTTTACCACGGGACGTCCGTTGACGTGTGACGGGGGCTTGACATGTTTAATTTTCACGAGCTTGGGGAAGGTAAGAAGTACTTTCTTGGTCCATTTGCTTCCATACTCGCGTGCGTGCTCAAGTGTTGTTTCGTTGAAGTCGATGTGGATGTAGATCGCTGTCGGTTTGAAGAAGATAACCGACGAATACAGCGCGAGGAAATGCTCAAAACGAAAGTTAAGCTCGGAGTGTTCGTCCTTCTTCAGGTAGGTATAGTGGACAATATTGGGTATGGATTTGGCGCGCACAGAGATGCGTGGTGAGTACGAGCTTGCTGCTGAAGAATTTGAGAGTGTGAAAAGAAGAAACAATGAAACAAAGGCAGCACCGATGGTGAGGATTCTCGCGTGCTTGCTGAGTACAGGCAACATCTTGGTCGTTTATTGGAAGGAACGGAGGTATGTTAGCGAAACAGTTGGGATAGAAGCATTGACGACCTCATCTTTAAATGATTCATCACGGCTTCAACTCCCTACTGTGGATCGGTCGAGATGTGCGCCTGAAATTGAGAGTTCAAAGTATACTGATTGTTTCAGTAAACCCTGGACATGTCCAGGTTTCACTAGATCCACTGGAAAAAGGCCGAGACAGCAAATCTTGTTTCGAACGTTCAGCATGCGCAGGTACATCTCTGTCGTGCTTGGGATGCATACTAAAGGAGGTGTCTGTATTAGCAGGTTAGACTTCTGGTGGGACTGTTCGTGCATGTATCGGTATGTAAAAACAATGTTGCCGGCCGGGTTATACTCTTCCTCATGAGGTGGTTGATAGAGGCCGTCGCAGTCTGCATCGTTATAGTCGCTAGGAATAGCCAGACTCACCAGCTTGATTTTCAGTATTGTGTATCAACCTGTTGCGTTATTGTAGACTTGATGAGTGAACAATGTAGGTATTATGGGCTGGATGTATCATAGCTGGCCGGCAACATTGGTTTTGCTTACTGAGCACCTCTCGTCTTGTTGATTTGGCGGGACAGAGTTTGTCGCAATCCATAATCCAGCAAGACCGTGTCAGATGACCATTTAGGTTCACTTGGGAAGGTTATATCTCTAAGGTGCATGGAAGAGCATGAGGTAAGGTGAAGACTTCGGTGTCGAGGCCAACTTAGTTAAGCATAAGGCTCAGCCTACATAGGGTTAGCGCTCACATCGACGTCTGTCACTGACTGGTGCGACACGTCAAAATGCTTCAATGTGCTTCAACCCTGCCTCACCACGCTCAAAGTTCAGACAAGCAACTAGAACGACCAGGTTCAATCCGGTGTGATAGGCACACTGGAAATGCTGCTTGTACATCCAGACCTGGCCATCAATCGAGTATGGCTTCTGGCTCGCTGTGGTCGATGAGACGTACAGCAACGACCATGGTGACTCTGAGTGATGCTTCGCTTACACAGCAATCCACATGGTGCAATGTGGCAAATCGGCGAAAACAATGTGTATGTCAGATATGGGAGTGCAATCATCCCTGAGAGTATGCTATGGAGTTTTCATACTCAGAGTCCGAATCTTCTCTCTGTACGAGCACGTCACAGTTAGTTGCCCTCTATACAGTACATCTATGTTATGCTTTCTGAGCCCCTTTTCATGGGGAGTACAGGAAGTTAACACTATTTCCAAAATACCACAACATGAGTCAGTGATACCGACGTCTGTACATTGTGATCTTGACGCATAACCCCCCACGTACTTTCATCCTCGCAAGTTGATCAAAGGTAAACTATATTCTCACAGCTTCCTGAACGTGGAGGACCGTTTTGCAAAGGCATCCAGAACTTTCTTGACCTTCGACAATTGAAGATTGGCAAGAGTAAGATGCAGTTGCTGTTGGCGCTGACTGGTCTCGTTGGGTTGATACCCAAGCAGCAGCATGTGATGGAAAAGAATGATAGGCCTGCTCGTCTTCTGCGTGTAGCCGAAGTCTTTATTGGAGGTCCTCCGACAGTGTGGTTTCTATCTGCCACTCCCAACTGATGTACAGTATAGAGACTTGCTCAGCCATTGTAGTGATTGAAAAGTGATGGTTAGTCATGCAGCGCTTCCCGCCGTTAAGAAAAAATGGCAAGTCGAGGCGAATAAATGCTCGGGTAATATCTCTATTTTAGGGTCAGAAGTCAACTGCGGTTCTAGAGATTTGTACTTTTTTGAATATTGTTCTTCTCATCGCTATGGCAAAGGTTAGAGTCCGGCTTCCTTGCTGGGGCCATGCACCTCGTGTGCGATCGCGGTTGCCCCAGAGACGCTCTTTTGCAGCAGTCGCGGACGGTGTCAGGTATGAGTTTCCATGGTGGCCATAGTGAAGTTAACTTATCAATATAGGCCTTATGATGTCGTCGTTATCGGTGGCGGCCATGCAGGCACAGAAGCCAGCGCAGCAGCAGCAAGATCTGGTGCCCGCACAGCCCTGGTCACACCGTCTCTGTCGAACCTAGGAGTCTGCTCCTGTAATCCATCTTTCGGAGGAATCGGAAAGGGGACAATGCTTCGGGAGATCGATGCATTAGACGGACTTGCTGGAAGAATCATAGACAAGGCAGGCATCCAGTTTCGTGTTCTGAACAAGAAGAAGGGACCGGCTGTCTGGGGGCCACGGGCGCAGATTGACCGGGATCTTTACAAACGCTATATGCGAGAAGAGATACTGTCAACCCCTGGATTAAGCGTTCTGGAAGGCAAGGTGGCAGATATCATAGTGTCAAGAGAGGGTATTCCCGAAGATGACAAGGTCTCAAAAGGAAAGATCACCGGCATCAGGCTCGAAAATGGACAAGTGATACCCGCATCGCATGTTATCATTACCACTGGCACCTTCTTGGGTGGCGAGATACACATCGGGCTTGAAGCATACCCTTCTGGACGAATGGGTGAGGCTGCAACGTTCGGACTGAGCAAATCTCTACGCGAAGCAGGCTTTCAGCTTGGCCGGTTGAAGACTGGTACACCACCACGACTTGACCGAGATACCATTGATTTCTCGGTCCTTGAGGAACAGCCTGGAGACTCACCTCCACATCCATTCTCTTATCTCAATGATACGGTCGAGGTTGGTAACGAGGGTCAACTTTCGTGCTGGGCGACCTATACAAATGAAGCGTCGCACGCTATTGTCCGAGAGAATCTGGACAAATCAATACATATTCGAGAAACAGTCAAGGGACCGAGATACTGCCCATCTCTGGAGTCGAAGATCATCAGATTCGGTCATAAGTCACAGCACATGATATGGCTAGAGCCTGAGGGGTTCGAGCCGAATAAAGTCATCTATCCAAATGGGATCAGTATGACGATTCCTGCAGATGCGCAGTATGCTTTGATGAGAACGGTAAGAGGTCTGGAAAATGTCAAAATGCTGCAGCCTGGATATGGTGTGGAGTACGACTATATCGACCCAAGAAATCTCTTTTCCACCTTAGAAACGAAGCTGATCAAGGGTTTATTCCTGGCTGGTCAAATCAACGGCACAACAGGCTATGAAGAGGCCGCTGCACAAGGTATCATAGCAGGTATCAATGCCGGACTCTCTGCCCAGGGTAAACAGCCGTTTACACTTTCGCGGGCCGAAGCTTTCATTGGCATTTTGATCGATGACTTGATTACCAAGGGTGTCAGTGAGCCATATCGGATGTTCACCACAAGAAGTGAGTATCGAATGAGCTGCAGATCCGACAATGCAGACATGCGATTGACGGAGAAAGGCAGAGATGCTGGGGTCGTTGGCGAGAAGCGGTGGTCTGTCTTTACCGAAAACAAGTTGGTCATGAATGAGCTTCAAAACCTGCTTGACCAGCCGAAGCTTGCCACGCAGAAGTGGCTGAACATGGGCTTCAATGTCAGGGTTGACTCGACCCACCGAAGTGGGTTTGACATGCTAAGACTGGTTGGGATGGATGTCGACACTGTTCTTGAAAAAATGGGCAAAGCAGAATTGGCACCAAATTATGATGCGAAAACGAAAATGCGAGTCCAAATCGAGTCTACGTACGCACCGTACATAGTTGCGCAAGAGAAGAGTGCAAGAGCCTTCGAAAAGGACGAATTGCTGTCTTTACCGAAGGATTTGGAATACGACAATATACATGGGTTAAGTATGGGCGAAAAAGAAGTTCTGAAACTGGTCAGGCCGACGAGCATTGGAATGGCCAGGCGTGTAGAAGGTGTGACACCCACTGGTGCACTCAGGCTTCTCAAATATGTCAGGCGGTCGAAGCTTACGCCGGAAGATGAAAAGCTCTTTGCAGCAACGGATGTGATCAGAGCGCAACGGGCTGAGGCCGAAGGTGCCATTGCGGTGGCCTCCTAATGATGGGAAGGGGAGGGTGTTACTGTACTTAATACATGCATAGCGAGGCGTTGTTTTACGGCGGACTATTCCTAGGCAGCCCTAGCTGTATTATGTAGACATTCAACTTCGAGAACATGTGAACATAATATGTATTTCGTTTGCCTCTTCCACGCATTGATGTTTTCAATCAACATGGGTAGGCTTCCTTAGTCAGCAATGACCCCCTGAAATCCGCTCGTTCGGGAATTTTCAGGTTTCCAGTCCGACACGCGACACTTTACTCCTCCTGCTACACGGTACGATAGAATCTAGCCTTGATTCTTCGAAGCTCTTACTCAGCAATCTCATTGGGACTATACCACTATCATAAGTACTTCTACCGTTCTCTTGCTAAGCACGACAAAATCGTTTGCAAACAACATGTCATGGCACAAGCTTGCCGACTTATGACGGAACGCGTCCTTCTTCAACAAGCTCTTCCAACACCACGAACAGCATTACATACCATTCAACCCAGAACTCGTTTGTTTTGCGCGCGTTATAGCAGGTCGACTCGATTCTTCTCGAATGATGGAGCTCATTCATCGAGCTCGACGCTTCCATCACGTGTAGGACAGCCACAGGGATTGCCGAATTGCACCATCAACCAAACTGTTCAGCATTCGTCATTTTCGAGGAATGCCTCTATCAGGCTGTCAAATCAGCGAAGACTCTTCCACAGTTCGAGCACATTTCAGCTTCCAGGACCACCTAATAGAAACGACCAACAAAAGTGAGTAGTAATCCCTGCCTGGTCACGTGGGCATGTTTGGTAGCACCCCTGCTGGGGGCTGTGCCACTACCATAATACTCTAGGCCATATATAAAGCGGTGTTCTGACATTTAGTAGTGAAGGTTCGGAAGCGGAGAAATCGTCCACTACTAATAGTCCAAGTGCAGCCAATGAGAAAAACACTGAGAAGATAATGCCGAATATACTGGCCAAAATCACTCCTCCAGTGCTACATGAGAACATCTACACACTTCCAAACCTGCTCACGACAACACGAATTCTAACGGCACCGATGATTTCGTATGCTCTCCTACATTCTCAGCCTGCTCTTGCCATGGGTCTCTTTGCATACTCCTCTATCACAGACCTGGTCGACGGTTACCTTGCGCGTCGCTACAATACTGGGACTGTCCTTGGTTCCATCCTTGATCCATTCGCAGACAAGCTTCTGATGACGTTAACAACAATATCACTATACTCGATCGGAACCTTTCCATGGTGGCTAACACTCATCATTCTTGGCCGCGACGGAGGTCTGGCGCTTTCAGCACTCTACTTCCGATGGATTTCCCTACCACCACCAAGAACGATGAAGAGGTATTGGGATTTTAGTCTTCCAAGTGCTGAAGTTCGACCGACTGAAATCAGTAAAATCAACACGTTGTTGCAGTTCTTACTTGTGGCCAATGGCGTCTTGTTGCCTGTACTTCCTGAGTCATTCGTTGAAGCGTGGAACCTTTGGGGTATCTTTGAAGGATGGATGGGCTTGGTGGGAGGAACGACGATATGGAGTGGATTGAGCTATTTTTTCGCCAAAGATGCTATCAGGTTCATTGGACAGAATGACAAAAGCCAAGAGAAGTAGCGAAAGTCATCCGTTAAGGAAGGCAATGTTAGGACAGACTGCATAGCAAGCACATTATATATGTATGGATGCACACGATCCAGTTCCACGCACAGAAAGCTATAAAGAGATCCTTTCGTGATTCTCACAAACATTCTGAAGACATACACATATTTGTCGTCCTGTCACGTTTAATGCCTGAGGCAAAAGTGCAAGTATGCTGCTATGACGACAGTCGAAACGCGTCGATTTCTGAGGTTGTCTTTCACGCGTGCCTGCCATTGATGCCATTGACACCCTCGCTACTCTAAAAGCTCATCGAGCGCTCTGTATTAATTTTTCTTCTCTTCCTGTATAGAACCCAAGTCCTTGATACTGTACTGTTGAGACGATCCATTCGACTGGTTCACCGTTCTGACCATTTTCCACAGTCGCATCGACCTGGTGCAGGTTGTTTAGCATGAGTAACGCTATATACCGTTACGGTAGGTCATCCCCATTTCTAATACAACTCTGATCACTCTTTTGAGCGTGCATCACGATCAAAGCATATTTCATTCTCTGCACATCCCCTCTTTCCTGTGGATCCTGTCTCTGACCTAATGTAGAGCTCGCCAAGACGAATCGCTCTGGCTGTCAGAACTCAGCATGTAAGAACAACCAAATCAAGATTGCCAAGGGCGAGCTGCGCTTCGGCACTTTGGTGACAATCAAGGAACATACCACGTGGATGTGGAAGCATTGGTAAGCCCAACTTCTCGAAGATCACCAGCAGTAACTGACATAAGTGTCATTCAGGGGCTGTGTTTCTCCGAAACAAATTCAGACTATCATCGACCAGCTTGGTGGAATCGAAGACTATGATCTTGAGAATGATCTAGATGTTCTTGATGGCTGGGATGAACTGCCAGACTGGGCTCACGACAAGATCAGAGAAGCTATTCGTAACGGCCACGTTGATGACGAAGACTGGAAAGGCGTAAGACATCCGCTCCCATATAGCGGGCTGCCACTGACTTGCAACAGGACCCAGAATTGAACAGACCAGGTCAAAAGGGTATCAACAAGCGCACACCCAAAGCAAAGAAGACAGAAGCAGCCGAGGGAGAAGATGGCGGGGACGTGAGCGAGGTAACTCCTGTCAAGCCAAAGAAGCGCAGCAAGAAGAAGGCCGCCGCTGAAGATGACGATGACGAAGATGAGCCAGCGCCAAAGAAGAAACCCGTTTCAAGGAAACGCAAGGCTGCCGCTGATGTCGAGGAGGATGCCGAAGATGAGCCACCGAAACGAAAAGCTACGGCGAAGAGCAAGAAGGCTGCCATCAAAGACGAAGACATCGAAGCTGACGAGCCAGCTCACGAGCCTCCAAAGAGAAAAGCCCGAAGCAAGAAAGTCAAACGAGAATCCAGTGATGATGTCCCACAGCTCGATGGTGCAGCCGACATAGAATTCAAAGAAGAAGCACCAAAGAAAGCCATCAAAGGCAGACGAGCCAAACGAGCAGCTCCTATCGAAAATCAAGATGACATCAAAGCCGAAAGGGCCGAGGAAGAAGAAGCAGCTCCGGTCACCAAGTTGGCCAAACCAAGTCGAAGCAAGAAAGCAAAGATCGAACCAGAGGAGGAGAAAGGAGAAGAACTCAAGAAAGCCAGCAAGCCAACCAAAGCCGCGTCCAAAGCAGTCAACGACAAGAAGAAGCAGCCAGCAGGCAAAAAGGGCAAAGGCAGAAAGAAACCCATCGAATCCGATCATGAATCAGAACCAGAGGCCGACGAAGACACTGAATCGCCAGCTGACGAACCAGAAACCGCTACTGCTGAATCAAACGACGAGTTTGACCACGAAGTCTCGGCTGACGAGAAGCCCAAGGCCAAGAACAAGGGTCGTTCTAACACAAAGAAACGTGCTTCGAAGGCCAAGTAAGTTGTAGCAAAGAACCGCAACATGTCTGTTGCTCTCTGAGACTGAACTTGAGAATTGCTTCCCGGTGGACGGATGTCTGTCGGCTGTTTTCTATTTGGCTTGCTTATATTGTGGAATATCAGTGTACAAACAGATAGTCAGCTTTGATGGTTGACTCGGTGGTTTCTATTTCATTGTACTGTATTTAGCGGGAAGATCACAATGCAGGGGCCTGTGATGTGCTGTAGATGGTACAGTTGCTTGCTCAAATTATGGTCGGCAAGCGAGAAAGGCCAGATCGAGCAAGTATTTCACGAAAACGAATACCTGGGTGAAGATGAATGATAATTCGCAAATGGGTATAATGATTCTTTAATCTACCGTTCCTTGTCAGGCTCACTTTCTTCATATCTCATGCTCAATGGATATCATAGGTGAAATCACGCTTCATCAAGTCATGGCGAACTCGTCACAGCCCGCGCAGCATCCATCATGCCTTTGACTTCCACTTTAGTCTCTTATGTCTTCATTCCAGTTGTATCGCGCGTTTATGCTTGTCAATATATCACCGTTGTTTCACCATCTGCGAGTCGCGACAGGACTGGAACTAGAACGGATAGTGGTAAGTCGAGATCCAGTCCACCGTTTCTCAGTGTCTTTGTAGAGCGCCTGTGAAAAATGTCGCGAGGTTGTTTTGAACTTAGGTATAGGGACAGCGGATAGTTGATGCAGTAAGAGATCGAAGAAGTGTTCGGCCACCATCCGTCTTACAGACCATTAAGCCAAGTCAAGACTTTCAATCATCTCCCCCGCCCGAAAGTCCACTAGCACCAACTTGCTTCGCGCTCTTCGCGCCACAAATATCATCAACCCTCAACAACAAACACGCGCTCTCCACAGCAGTCTTGATACTCTGCATCTTTACCGCCTGCGGCTCCCAAACACCCAACTCCCGCATATCGATCACATTTCCTGTATCTCCATCGACGCCGAAACTCGATTTACCCTCAGCCTGTTTCGCGCGCAGTTGTGTTAGAATTCTGATTGGCGAAGCGCCTGCGTTTTGAATGAGTGTTCGGGGAATGACTTCCATTGCTTCGGCGACGGCGCGGTAGGGCCACTGCATGACGCCGTCTATTGATTTTGATTTCTGCGCGAGACGCACAGACACAGCCATTTCTGTGGCGCCGCCGCCAGGGGACAGACGTGGGTGGAACATGACGTTTCGTGCTACGGACATTGCATCCTGCAGATTTCGGTCGATTTCGTTCAGAATATCTTTTGAGGGACCGCGGAGCAGGATCGTGCATGCTTTTGGGTTCTTGCATTTCGTGATGAAGGTGAAGTATTCGTCGCCGATTTTCTCGATTTCGAAGAGTCCTGCGCCTGTGCCGACGTCGGATTCGACGAGATCTTCGACGCGGTTGACGATTGTGGCGCCTACGGCTCTCGCGACACGGTTGTTGTCTGTTTTACGGACGCGACGGATTGCGGTGACGTTGGCTTTGACGAAGTGGTGTTGGGCTAGGTCTGAGACGCCCTTTTCTGTGATGATGAGGTCTGGTTTTACGGCTAGGATTGCGTCGCACATCTTTTTGACTTGTTCTTCTTCGATTTGGAGGATTCGGTTCCAGGAGGATTCGTCTGTGATTTCGATGTTTGTTTGTGATTCGCCCTTTTTGTATTCTAGTGTGCAGTCTAGCAGGACTATTCTGGGGTTCTCGATTCGTCGGCGCATAGAGGCATGTGTGATATCTTTGTTTAGCATTATTCCGTCCAGTACTCGTGAAGACTCGATACTGTCTCCTGGTATCTTCTCAATTCTTGCGTATCGTTTGATATCGACCTCATGAGGTTTCAGTGCTGGTGCTGGGGTGGTAGTCGCGCTTCCTTTTCCTGTTCCATTCGGTTGAGCATTCGATACGGCTTGTGCATCCTGCGATACTATCCGTACTGCGTGGAGTGCTAGACCGCACATCAATTCGGAATATGTCGATATTGTCTTCGTGCCAATTGCCGCTTCTAACAGACTGATCATTGCTTTGTCATTGCTTGTATCGACCGGCACTGAGATTTCTTCGATGATTTGCAGGGCGTCGTTCAAAGCCTTCTTGAAAGCCTGTATGATCACCACCGGATGTATGTTCCTCTCTAACTGCGGTAGTGCCTGTGCCAACATCTCTCCTGCTAGTATAATGACGCTCGTGGTTCCATCACCGACCTCTTCGTCTTGTGTTCTTGACAACTCAATCATAGACTTTGCAGCCGGGTGAGCAACCTCGATTTCTCGGAGAATAGCGTGGCCATCATTGGTAAGCACTATACCACCCATTGGGTCAAGAAGCATTTTCAACATAGCTTTCGGTCCCAGACATGATCTGATAATGTCGGCAACTGTCTTTGCGGCTGTAATGTTTGATATTTGAGCTTTGCGTCCTGTTTGCCGCTCACCAGCCTGCGTATTTACCACCATTACCGGCGCTTGCATTTTGACGGTATTGAAAGGTCGGATTGCTAGAGTTGTCTAATATTGGTATTCCCCAGAAAGTCGTGGCTGCGGCGGGCAGGTTCCAATTTTTGGAATGCCTTGGACTTGTAACAAAAGAGACAAACTTGCCAAGCACGGGAGGGTGGAAGAGGTGTCAACCAATCGGAGTACATAAATATTGCAAACGGTCTACAACCTTCACAATATCAGCACAGTCCGGGTTGAAGTGTCTATTGCCACTGAGTGCCAGGCAGTGGGCTCACAATTTTCAACTATAAATTGCTTCAAACCTGGTAGACGATATCAGAGTCGCACTCGCAAGTGCTCAGGCCGAGAAACATAAAGTAAAAATCTTGTATAAATTTGACTATACCAATGACAGGCTCAACGATTACCAAATCTGAAACCGGTCTATTATGATCCAACTGTACAGTACATGTAGATTGCACGATTTAATCTGTATCTATCTTCTGTAAAGGGCTATCCTTGGTTCCTGTCCATCTGCATATACCAACCCCGGGTGTTAGACCACTCCGTCGTCATGTCTGTGAGCTAGGACTGGTAGATAACTGATGGGTTACTTCTGTTAAACTTAGGGCGACCACTGCTGATGCAGCATGAGCAGGAATCTCACTAAGTTCCTTCGCTCCTCAGCCTGCTGTGCACCACACGCATGAATTTGTTCGATGCTTATTGTTGTCAACTTGCCACAACCACTAGAATGGCTAGCATGTCATTATTTCGAAGTTCCATCAGTCCAGATCTGTTGCCAGCACTAGATGAACCTGATAGAAGGACGCCAACTTGCTATAGATCTGCCAACTGAGATTTTGCTGTTCTCCAGAGCCGAAGCTTACTTCCCCGAGCCTTCCATCTTCTGTAGGAACGAGTCCAAGTTGAATTCTTCCTGGTACTGTCTCTCATCCCACAACTCTCCAATATCATCCAAGAACCCTCGCTCGCCCTTCTTCCTCACGTTGCCTTCTGCATCAACCATATCTTCTTCTCTTCCGTTCATGTTGGATACATCGTTAGTAGCAGCTCCGTCAAGCCCAGGAACACCACCACCTTCAATCCCCTCGCCAAGACTGAACAGGTCGAGGATCTGGTCGGTCTCCATAGTCCCAAGTCCCGAATTCTGCTGATTAACTACCGTGCTAGCAACATCAATCTTGAATCGTTGTAGGCCCATGATCTTCTCTTCAAGCGTGCCCCGCGTTATGAGCCGGTACACGTTGACTGTCTTCTTCTGGCCCAGTCTATGTGCTCGGTCCATGGCCTGGATGTCCTTCTGAGGGTTCCAATCGTGTTCGACGAAGATGACCGTGTCCGCTCCAGTCAAATTGAGACCTAGACCACCTACCGAAGTCGTAAGAAGCAGGCAGTCATACGATGGGTCATTGTTGAATTGGTTGACAATGTTCTGGCGCTTGGTGGCTTCAATACTCCCATCGAGTCGCAAGAATTGTACTGATGGTAGCAGCTTACCAAGCACTTCTGTTTGTACCATATCGAGCATTTCTTTCATCTGGCAGAAGATAAGTGCACGGTGCTGAGAGACATATCCAGACGATCCTGACAAATCATTTGAGTCAGGTGCAACACCAATGCCACAATCCACGAGTAGATCGCGTAGAGCACCAAGTTTAGGTGCATGAATGACATCTCGCAGACTTGTATTTTTCGCGGCGAGTTCTTTTCGGTATTGCTCGTATTGCTGGTGTCCTTCTTTGACCACGAGCGCAGGCGAGTTGCAGAGCTTGCGCATATACTGTAGAGCTTGGAAGATGTGTTGTTTTGAATCCTTATCACCTGTCCCTACACTAGCTTCCACGTTCTTCTTCTCCTTCTTGAAGAAATCATCGAAGAGTTTTTTCTGTAGGTCACTAAGATCGCAGTAATAGTTCTGTAGGATCTTTGGTGGGAGGTCATTGAGCACCTCTTCTTTCAATCGACGCAGCAGGAATGGCAAGACCTGTTTGTGCAATGCTTCAACAGCCAAAGCTCCAGCTTCTTGTTCCTTTGACGAAGATTTGGCGTTTCTGCTCTGCGCTATCGGTTTAGCGAACCGATCCAGGAATACCTTTTCTGTGCCAAGGAAGCCTGGCATGAGAAAGTCAAATAGCGACCACAGCTCAAGCACATTGTTTTGGATCGGCGTGCCTGACAGGATAAGTCGGTGGTTGCTTACCAAATTCTTAACACAAATCGTGATTTTGGCCTTTGGATTCTTGATCAAGTGACCTTCATCCAGAACACAGTAGTTCCACGTCTTGGATGCGAGCACTTCGTTGTCGTTTCGACATACATCGTAAGATGTAATCACAATGTCAGCGTTATCGAGTTGTAATCGTTTAGCTGCCCGTTCCGCTGGTGGGCCCACGTACGCAACACAGGACAAGAACGGCGCGTATTGGTTGATCTCTTGTTGCCAGTGACCCGATAGGGTCGGCGGACAGACGATGAGTGAAGGCAGTCGTCGCTTGTCAAGAGCTCCTGTTTTGGCGTACTCTTCAGCTCGTATGTGGTGATCACTGGCAACAATGCACAGGGTTTGCAAGGTCTTACCAAGGCCCATGTCATCGCATAGCACGCCATGAAGATTGTATCGATTGAGAAATGCAAGCCAATTGACGCCATCTTGCTGGTAGGAACGTAGCTCAGCTTTGATAGCGACAGGGATTTGGAAAGGTTCCGCTTTCTTCGGGTCAAGCATCTGTGCCATGAATTTTCGTTCCCGTTCTCGTCCTTGCAACAACTTCTCTGACATACCAGGCGGATCAGGGATACCTGCTTCCAGCGGCACTAGTTTGACAAGGGTTGCAAATGATGTCGTGGCAAGGAGTCGAACTTCATCATTTGAGTCGCTCATGCGTCCCAGCACCGGCACAATCAGGAAGATAACATACGGCAGTACTTGATCACCCATGGCATGTATCAAATGGTATACGGTTTCCGTGATACCTTGTCTATCGCAAAGGTCCAAAGCGTTGCCTATATTCTGTAATATGTGTTCGACAAGCATAGTCATGCCTTTTCCAGGAATGACGCTGCAGACAGTTGCGAAGCACTTTGCAGCCGCGTATCGTATAACGGACAACTTATGTCGGATGCCCTTCTCCATCAAAGGCATCAAGGATTCCATCCAAGCATGCAGATTAGAGTGGAGGTATGGTGCCATCGTTCGGAGAGTGGAAAAGGCATCGACAAGATTTTGCCCATTCTCATCTTGTTTGAGTGTCTCGGGAGGTGCTTGGTTGGTCTCCAGCAATCGCATTGGCGCTTCGATGATCGACAGAAGAATTGGGATTTTGTTGAACAGTTGATCGCCATAGAGATCTGCCAGAACACTTAAGGCATGTCGGGCACCGCGTCGCATGGTCCGAGCCTCTTTTGCTTCTCTCTCGAATTTAGCGGCATCTTGGTGATCTTTCTTGTCTTCTTCTTTGCGGAGTGATAACACGATGTCTTCAAAGCCCGAGTTCGGCTCAAACTCTGGTGTTTCTGAGGTATCAACACAAGTAAATTTGGCGAGATTTGATACAAGCTTATCCGTAGGCCCACGCTTGGTGCTATTCGTGTAGTAGTCTATCAGCGATGCTACTGTCGCCCCCGATCGAGCTTGAAGTTCGGCATTTGTCTCGCCCTTGATGCTATCCATGATACATTTGATCAACTGGCCAGGTTTCTTTGGGATTTGGCGCATGGCGACCATCACTGCTGCAATGGCTGATCTGACGTAGATATCACGAGCTTCCTTAACATGTCGAGCCTCTGTGACCACAGAAGTCGCAGTAGCTTGTGCGTCCTTCAAATACTGGGTGCCAGTCAGCCGCTGCGCGGGGGTCAGGAGCTTCATAATTCTCTCGAAATCACTGGTGACGATCCTCTCAGCATCAGCCAATCCAAATGCATTGGGACCTGCGCCATCTTCACCTTGACAGACCACTGCGATTGCTGGCAACTTGCTGCGCGGGACGTGCGCGTTGTTTTGAAAAGCTGCCAGCAACGTTTGGCATTGACCTCGCGCTGCCTGAAGCGAGCTAACGATATCTGTGTACCATAAGTCTTCACTCTCATCCAACAACAATTGTAGTTGAGCTACCACCGTAGAGAGACCGGCAGTGGGCTGTACTATATGCTTGGCCAATTCTTCCAGCGTCATCGCTGAAAATAGACGGGTGCTTGAGCATCTTGAGCGTGCGGATGTTAGGATATTTGTAAAGGTTTCCTCGATGTTTTGTGGAGAGTCCAGCGCGAGCAATTCGCCCAAAGCTCTTGAACCATAGATTCTGGTGCGGATCATGATCTCTGTTCCGACAAGATCAACGTCGCCTGACATGATGTGACCATCAGTGTTGTGCGAATTATCCTGCTTTTGTTCATGAGGTTCGTCTCGTTTTCTCTTCTTGTTCGAAGGCTCTGAGCCTTGACGTCCTCGGTAACTTGAGGCGGCCACCATAGGAGCGCCAGAAGGCTTGATGAACAGTGTTGGATCCATCGGTATGGGATGACGTGATTGTCCGATAGGCTGAAGATTTGCTCTAATCATCGAAGTGACATGAAAGGATATATCGGCAGCGTAGTTTTGGTACCCACGTGCCTTCACAAATTCGACTAGATTGTGAAACGCTTTGAAAGATTGCTTGAGCACCTCTTCGCTACGTTCAACGAGGATGTTCTGGAAAACAAGTCTGACAACACGGCCACCTATCCAACCACCAGCACCTTGATGAGCCACATCCAGGAACTTGGTGAGTGCTTTGAGCACCGAAAGGCGCACCGACGACAGGGTATGCCGGAAGAAGAAGTACAGCCGCGGAACCAACATATCAAATGATTGTGTGGGATCCTGTGCAGCATTGTGTTTCATAGCCTCCAGCACTTCAGGATACGAACAGAGGTTGGCCAAAAGATCCATGATAGCCCCGGTGCTTGCGCTAAGGTCGTCCTGCATGTCTAATAGACAATCCCAGACCACGCTGATCAAGTTGCTGAGAGCGTTGGGACGCATCGATATCAGCTCTTTGGCGACAGGGATCAGGGCTGCAGCAGCTACAGACTTGACATCGTCATCTTGATGACCAAGGCCTCGAGTCACGGCATTAATGACACCGTCCATAACGAAATCATGTTGGAGCAGCAGGTCTTTCCGTAGAGCTACGAAGTACCGCAGTCCAAGCATACCCCCGTGGCAGACCTGCCAAACGGGCTCTTTGAGACCTGTGTCGGTTTGGTAGATCATCTGCTGCAACATATCGTAGACCGCCAATGCCGTGTTGTCTGGAAGCTTGGTCAGCAGCGCTGCTAGTGTCATCCCAACTGACTCTCGAATAGGTGCTACGACTGAATCAGATATGTAATCCCCGAAACGATCCAGCATCAGCACACAAAGCAGTCTGCAGGCCAGATCGTCAAGCCACTGCTGATTCGCCCGATCGTTCTCCGCCTTTGTCCGACCGAATCTGCGACCAGCACCTCGACCATGGACCCGGAGTACTTCTCGTAGACCCATTGCTGCTCCGTGTCTGAATTCCCAATTCGGATCGAAAAGATCGATAGAAAGATAGTCGCACATTACTTCAAATGGCCATTCGGATGAATGGTCTTCTTCCGGAGCAATCAGTGGCTTCTCATCTACTGACTCTCCTTTGAACTCTTTCACCAATTGTGTGTCATCATCTGTACCCTCTCGCTTGATGGAGAAGTAGTCAGAATGTGGCTGCGGTTCATCTATCGAATCGTCGTGGCCGTTAAGCTTTATCGGATGTGGGGTCGCAGATGAGGGAGACTCGGCTTCGGACGGCTTGCGTCCAGCAAGATCGACAACTCTCATCTTGTTAGCACCAGCTTTCGCCATTGACTTGTTCTTCCGCTTCAGCTGATTGAGTTGTCGTTTACTGAGGCCCGTTTCTTCGACAGGCATTCCGGCATTTTGAGGTGATTGTGCAGTTGGAGGAGAGGCAACTGACCGGCTATCCGTCCTGGATGTGCTCTTAGTATCGAGACGCATCAAGGTTGGGATTTTGGATAGCTTGTGCTGAGCATTTGCAGGCAAATCGCCCTCTGAGACGAGATCGTCATCTAGATACTCTCCGCCAAGTCCGAGTCTGGCGTGTAGACTTCTTTTCTGATGTGCAAGACGCTCGGCCGGGGAGAGGCCAGCTAGTGAATACTCGTACTCCTTACCGGCACTACCAAGCAGTTTCTTACCATGTTGCAGTATCAATCTGATGTCTAACGATTCAAGTCGAAGCGATTCGTCTTGCGTGGTAGTGCCGTTTTCCTTCTTGACAGGGTCTTCGTCTTTAACATCAGATTTGACGTCGGCGTCATCTTCGTTGGGATCAAAAGAAGGAGCATTTTCAATGATGCCACCAATAGCTCTCGCTGCAGCGACTCGTGTCTCCCAGTTTTTGCTCTGGAGGTAGGGCAGAACACGGCTCAATAGCGAGAAAAGACTGTCTGGATTTGTTTTCTGAATGTCGGCCAGCTGGTCGGCAGCAGTATTACGAATTAGTGCAGTACTTCCCTTGTCCAGCAAGCTGGGTAATGTTAGTGGGTGATGTTGATGAGGAAGGTAGAGTAGAAACTCACGTGACCAAGCGGTCTAATCTGTAGCAAGATTGTTAGTACCATCAGAATGCACATTTGACTTTCACCGAAAACGAACCTTGATGCAGCAGAAGTCATTTGAGAAAAAGTCCCACCCCTAAACGCCTTTTTTGACTAGTTTACACGAAAGACGAAGGATCACAAACCGCCAGCATGGGTAGCTTGGATGTAGTAGATCATATACTGGTATAACACGGTAAGAACCAGTCACGTCTGACCAGGCAATCAAGACAGGTTTCAAGTGCAACCAATGCCAAACAGGTGAAAGGCTGAAACCCAGAGAACAAAAATACCGTAAGACTGGCGGCAGATGCGGGTAATGACAAGAAAGATGGGTGTAAAGCCGGTTACAGGCAAGTGAGCCTTATAGCGAGCGGCCCAGGCGCAAGTGCTGGCTGATGGCTCATGAGGGGAAATGGCAGGCCAGGCAGGGCAGGCGTCTGCTCTTGTATGGATGCGCCTATTTATCTCTTCTAGCTTCGCTCCCTGCGCGTCGTTGCTCCAAACCTTGCCTCTTTTTCACTGCTGCACCTCCATCTGGTTAGACAACGCCATACAAGCCCTGTTAGCGTAGCTTGGCGCCATCTTACTCCTTCCTTCCACGTCAATCCATTTATTTTACTGGCAACATTCATCATCGTCGTGACAGCTGAGCATCGCTGACCGACGAGACTTCTTGTTATTGTCTTATCAGGCGCGTACACGAATTCCACTGGCAAGCTAAAAGGGTTAAATGATCGAAAGCAATCAAGATAAATGCCATCTCGTAGTTGCGGATAAGGGACTGCCAAAATGTGCTAAAACCGCGACATTCGAAGGCTTCCGCCTTTTGCAGTAGGGTACTATTCCATACTGGCTAGCATGTGCACTCACAAGCACCCTCTACAAGACAACGGCAGCTAGCAAACGCAACTATGATAGGTACTCTGCAAAGGGGAGTCGAATTCCTTCTTCGCTAAGCTAAGCTTATGTAAACCTACTGTACGTACAGTAGACATTCTTTCCCATGGAGAGTTTTCTCTGCGATTTTTATTGCCTTTTGAGAGGGCGTCAGACATCTGACAGTCTTTGCCTCGGATGTACAGTACTGGAGACAACTGCCCGAGCGATCACTCTACGAAGCTGAGATGCCGATTACAGTGAACCCCCATATCTTGTAAACTCAGCAGTAAAGGGAATTCACATTCGGGACCTCAGGTCTGCAGAGCGATAATGAAAGAGTTGCTGCACGATTCGAATGTGGTGGACGAGATCTTGATTTCGACACAAGAAAAGGCTAGGGCACGCAATCATCAGCCAATACCATGCCGTGCCTTCATGTGAAGTCGCTTCGGACATGTCTGTACTCTTAATGGCGCCGAATTGTAAAGAAACCCAGACAATTAATGGATGTTTCCAAGTGCGATACGTGCTGACTTTCTATTCTGTTCGACCTCGATGCAAGGCGGTCACCTCACAGTCCAATCGTGACATCGTGCATGTGGTATGTACAAAAGCTCGAAGCCAAGTTGCGGTCACCTCTCAAATGCTGTATGCAGCTCCCTGTTAACGCCGGCCCATGGTGTAGTCTGCTATTGCTTCTGCATTAACTGCTTCGTATCGTCTTCGTGGCCCAGTAATCCCAGGCTTCGTATTTGTCCTAGCTTTGGCGCATTCTCTCTGGGGTGTGCTTTGTCAGCCTTTCGTAGCGCCTCCTGCATGGCTGCAGCCCTAGCATACTAGGTGGGCTGTGTCAGCTGTGTGAACGACAACAGAACTGGTCTTCAAACCTCTTTCTTATGGTGCAGGCACTCGTAGTAATCTTCAAGTCGCGGTAGGCACGGCCCTTGCTCTCGTAGCGCTTTATCTTCTTTGGTCATAACATAGCAAGCCATGTATTCTTGCCAGAATGGATAGCATCGACTGACACCTGCAAAGTCACATCGGTTAGGAGATTTGATCTCAAGCGGCTTAGAGTATGCGCGGGCGATTACCTCCAGAAACTCCGTATCCTGAAGCCATTCTGCGCACACTACACGGCGGAGTATACCTGAGGATTGTCTTGATTGTGTGCAACAGCTGAAACTGCGTACAAGTGTAGAGCACGAGAGCTGGTAACAGAGGTCACAATTGCTACCGCAGTGGACAAGAGCTAACATTGCGGAACAACTGCGGTCCTTTGGGTCCTTGTCTTTCTTGGGTGTGCATCATTGTCCCAATGTGCAACGATGTCATCCCCTCCCAAATGTCCCAAATGCCTTCGGACTCGAGAAGCATCGCTACAAGATTGGCTTTTTTGTGTACAACTGTAATGTGAGACTCATGGAAACTCTCAACGATGCACAGGTCCTTCTCCTTGCAGCACAGTTGGTGGCTGCATCAGAGCTGTCAGACTTCCGAGTGCTGGCCGCAAAACGACAAGATGTCCTCACCAAGCAGATTGCGTTCAGAGTCCTATTAACATATCTGCCCCTCGAGTCAGACTTGGAAGTCGAACAAGAATTAATTCAACTCCTGAGAGATATAGACGAGGATTTCAGAAATTTTAGCAACCTTGACACGGCTCATGTGGACAATAACTTCGATGCCACCAGTCTCTTGGACGCAGAGCGTTCTCTCTCGAACCTAGCCCTTGAAAATATTCCTTCCTACAATGAAGGGGACACTACAGACTTACTGTCGGACTTTCTTATTACCTGGGTGCACAAGTTACAAGAGTTCGGCAGTACAAACTCTTCAGTGGTGACCTTGATAGACGCGTTTGCTGGTCAACATCCAGGTCTTCGCTGGTGGACCGATACATACCTTCAACCACTACACAGGTTACAAGATGAATTCTATCCGGAAAGAGCAAGCACTCTGTCCTTGTCCGACTTGGAAACAAACCATGGATCGGCTGGTGTTGCTACATTGCTGAATTTCGCAGCACAATCCGGAACGCCATCGAACGTAGCGAGAGACCTCGATAATGTGGTAGCACCATGGGTCAAGGGGTCAAAACAAGCAAAGAGAAGGAAATTGGACACAACCACTGATTCGGAGATGGTGCAGATGTCGACAACTTGGAACGATGTCAATGATTGGCTTCTAACCACGAGCCGTGTAAACTATGATGTTGCTGCCACCACTGTCGAGCAGTGGAATGGGCCACCTGCTGATACTTCACCTTCAGAAACAGATGCACAGTATCGTGACCAAGATGACAGGGTTGCCTACGTACGGACCGTGCTGGCCATTATCTATACATCCGATGGCCATGACGATGGTAGCAGAATCTCTACCAAGAAATCGCTGCTCCAACGCGCTGCTCATCTCGCACAGCTTATGCCTCCAGACTTCAATGCCACACTACCCGATATCCCGGACTCTAGCGGCCTATCCAATACAACTCGAGCTGACTTGCTCGAAAACAGACTTCTTGATCGAGAAAACATCGTGACCAGACCATCTACAGATGTGATCGACTTCCTTCATGGCGTTCTATCCACTCAGTCAGTACTCAATGCTCTTAAAATCGATTTGGTCACATGTTCGATTGCAGCAACGGCTTTGTTCGAATCAGAAGCGAAGCAAAAGCAGGAGCTTCGCAATATTCTCAATCAGGTTCCTAAGCTCACAAATTTACACGTCAGTTGGCAGCACATTCGTGAGCAACTATCATGGCTGCATACATGGTCCAATGATCGATCTTATCAAGGGAACCAATCGACTGCGTATCTTGGACGTGTATCAACTGAATATCTGGAGCTGCAGATTCTCGATGCAATGTTGGCAGCTAACGACTACAATTCAGTCAAATCGATGTATCTTGCTGCTGACCAACCACCTATACCTCTCGATACAGTCAGAGAACACGTCATCACCGCGATATACAACGCATACGACAACGCGAGTAACGGCAACCGCACTCGAGGCGGCATGAAACGCGCTTATGATGCGTTTCAATCATTTTCGTTGTCCTTTCCGTCTTCACCTGATTTCAGCCATATAGAGCATCTGATCAAAGCAACGCACAACCTCTCGTTCTATCAACTCACTCTCCAGCACGGTATTCCCTTCCAACCTGTTTCGATCCGTGTGAGCAATGACCCTCTATCGTTAATTGGCAAAGTCTTGGATCAGAACAATAGAGCCTATGCTCAACTTGACGACCTCCTCTCTATTGCTCGTAATATGGTTCTAGCAGACCTTCCAGTGTCCGACACATTGCAGGACTTTGCACCTGGCGAGGAAGTGCCATTGGACCGCCGTCTCTTCGATGCGGAACACCGCATAACGTACCTGGCCATCATAGCAGCCCTAGCACACCATGACTTCGATACTGCGTACTCCCTGATTACAACGCGCCTCGTGACACAGCACGCACAGTCATCAACACGCTTCACAGACGATACATCCTGGCGTGCAGCCTATGCAGCTGGTAGGTATCGTCCTCGGCACGCCCCGTCAAACATACACGACCGAATCGCTTTTCTTCAGAAACAAATGGACCTTCTCTCCACAGCTCTTACCCTTGCTCCCACTTCTGAGACACTTTCCGACATCCTCTCTACCTGGCGCCGCTGCGACGAAGAAATGGACGGCCTCAAACTTCAAGCAGTTACAGAAGAGCGAGCGCTCGATGTCTCATCGAGTCATGCTCTGCCGGGCGACTTCGGTCCCAGCGACCGCGATCTCGATTCAAATGAGACGAAACGCCTCCTCGAAAGTCGGAGAGCATACAATGCTACCGCAATATCATATGAAGAAGAAGCACCGATGGGTCTATTCGACGTCGCCAGGGGCGCGGCCAATGCGCTGCGGAAAAATGCGTTTCCGTTACGAGGCGCGGTAGGTAAAGGTGTACAGGTGCGGGATCAACCAAGAACAGGTGCTGAAAGTGGTGCTAGAAGTAGCAGCGAATCTGAGAGGCCAGGGAGCTCAGATGGACAACGGGTGAGGAAACGAGATATGATTAGCAATGCTGTGACCGGAACGGTAGTGGGTGGATTAAGTTGGATGTTGGGAGCTCAACCGCCACCGCAAGGGCAAAGATAGAAAGTAGCAAGCATCGGAATGTGCCGGATGATGTGAGATTGCACGAAATCATGAATAGCAGGCGATTAGTTACGAATTGAGGACATGTTCCAACTATACCTGCTTCTGTCTACAGGGCTCATGTTCTCGCGCGCTTCAAACATAGCACTTTAGACCAGCGAACAGCCGACAAATAGTTGCTGGTTGTATTGTCATCTAATGCCCTCCCCAGTCTCCAATAACTGTACACAACATTTGCAGGAAATCCCTTCACATCGACTTGCACTCATCCATCCTCGCTCCGTCTCCGATCCGTCCAACCTTCTCATAAACCGCCCTATTAGCCTGTCGAAGCGCATACTCATTCATCACAGTCATCTTATCGGCAGATATGGTCTGAGACTCCTCTTCTTCCCGTTGTTGCCGCCACCGAACCGCCTCCGGAGCAAAATCACTGGAGTGGTCTTTAACGTACCACTCCATCATTCTAAGATCGTGGGGAACATCGTCGCTATTGTCGTTTTCTAGGAGTACGGGTGTAGGAACTCGTGGTAGCGCGAATATCCTCTGGAATGGGAAGAATTTGTACTCAGAATCGAGGCCGATACCTAGGCTTTTTGGGCAGGAGCCTGTGCCGTATTGAGGACATTTTGGCTTGGAGTCTTCACCGTTTGAGCAAATGATTCTGGCTTCGTATGGTGGTCGTAGAAGGACTCCATGTGAGAGGTCGGTTGTCTGTAGGACGATGGGCTGAGTGTCGCCGAATACTCTGAAATAATGTTCAGTTGTGTTGTGGGAGCCCGGCCAGATCTCGTCGGATTGAAAGCAATAGTTCCACCATGTATTCACTACAGTGCTTGCCAGGTTGTTGAGGAATGGTCTGTTGCACCAGGTCGAATCCCCAAACATATTGCGCAGAGCTCGAAGATCGAATGCATTGATGGTTGGCGGTAATGAGGAGATCGCAACCAGGGTTCGGAAGGGTAGCTTTGTCGTGTCCAAATCTAGATCATCAGAAGGGAAATCTTCCCGGTTCATGTCTCTGTCTTTGTGCACCTCGTCCCAGTCACAGAAGATAAGCAGCGCCATATCATACCGAAGTTTTTTCAAGTGTCCGAGTTTTTGAAATATTGTCTTCGATGTCAAGGGCAGCACAGGTGATAGTGATTTCCATGCTATGATCTCAAGAAGCTCGGCTGGTAGTTTTTCCAATGGAGTGGATCTTTTGTCTGGCGCAGTTGCGTTGAAGTCTTCAGCTCCCTTCAATCGCTGAACAAGCTTAACGTCACATATGTCCTTATCGACTGAATCGTCTATTTCATGTCGTGGACGCTTTCGTGGATAGTGTGGCTCATTGCTTGCAAAATGGACCCACTTGGACTTGGTGAACGCTACTGGCCTCAGTGACTCAGTCTGTGTAGCGAATTGATCTTGGAGCTCGGTTTGTCCGACTTTGCCCGTCATTCTTGACTGCGAAAGCACAATATCAGGGAACCGAAAGCCACCAGAGCGAGTCGAGTCAAATTCGTCAATGGCTCCTCAGCATATGATTGACCGAGCCCTGGTATCTCTGATTTAGGGACATTGTAGGTAGATTAGAGTAGGAAGTCATGTCAAATTGCATGTCTTCCAGATGAGCAATGCGCCGCGCCCTAATTGTGCGTTTGCAATGACGAGGCTGGGCTTCGTGGTGGTAACGTGACCAGGTTCGAGTGCCTGTGAGTGACTCGGTGAGGAGTGTAGACCAGGGGACATAGTAGCCCAGGGGAAATACTAAGATTACTGCAACGAGCTTCAACATGTTGTTCTGGTGACAGAACATGTCATAAATTTTAAAGATGTTGATCCTCAGAACCGATATGACTGAATGAATGCACATACGCCGCAACTGGAAGGTGCTGGTTGGCGAGAAGACATGTCTCCTGGAAGACAGCTATTGTCTAGCACAGCGCAACGGGATGGTCGACACCATGTTCTGGCCGAGCGGATGTTAAGCCTGGAATCTAAATGCGATGACTGTGGAAGTTGCAGGAGCTATTGCGTGGCAGGTCCGATGAGAAAACTCATTGTAACGTGCTGGAAGCCGCAACCGAATGCTCTCCCACTTGTAACAACCCATGAAGCATTGCAAAGCAACAAAAGACAAGTTCCATACCTAGACACTGCCCGTGAGTCTGACGATCAACACTTACTGCTGTAGAGAACTTCTGAGTCTTCCGCTTCGAGTAATTGCGTAAATCCCGAATTGTATGTATGTATTCTGTAAACTCCCAATTATCTCTCACAAGCCAGGTCGAGATGGCCACTTGATCTGGGGCCTTGGAGAGATAGCTGAGTGTGTAAGGTTTGCTTCGGCAATGCGCGGTACGCCCTGCCCTGCACTCAACTGTTTCTTTTGCAAATTTTGTCGTCACTCGTCTTAAAGTCTTGAGTTCAAGCCTCTCTGCTTGTTCCTTTTGTTTTATTTGTTAATAGTCTGCAGGTCGTCCAAACCGATTAGCTCTTAGTACAAGTCACAGAGCCCAGCGACGTTGCGAGAAGCACTGCCTTCACTGCTTCCAAGGTTTTGACTTGCTCGATATAGGAGATTGTTACTATGCTCAATTGAGGCTCTTTGCGTCGCCAAAGCTGAGAGTATTACCGCATAAGCATGGACATAGAAGTTGTCGGTGGGTTTCCATCTGTCAGTCTATCATACTTTACCACGTTCAGTACGTTGTTGTTGTCGTCGGACCACGAACGATTGGTATGCGAGTTTACTGTCGTCCCTTCCCATGATGCACGCCGTTCTTCTTTGTCAATGCCGTAGTAGAAGCATCTTTAGGCTTAATCGTCTGTCTCAGAATGTCAATCACTTCACGAATCTTCTCTTCGCCCAGTTCATCCGCAAATCGTTCTTCACTCTCCTCCACCACGACCCGAAACCGAAGCTCATCTCTAACAAGGGCCAGATCTCCTTCGGATTCCGCCTCTTCCTCGGTTTTCATATCCCCATCGGCTTGGTCAGCTTGCTCATCCGTCTGTGCTCCGACTCCCAGATTAATCAGATTCATGACTTCGGTCTTGGTCAGCCCGTATGGTCTGAGTTTCTTGATGAGATCTGTCATCCATGTTTGTACATCTGCGTGAGTTTTGACATATGGTGTGATTTCTTCTGTGTAACGATCAAACTTTGCTACATGTTAGTCGTCAAATAACCAAGACACTTTTTGCGGAACATGGGGGCATTATGACAATGCACCATCCTGGACTTACGTCTTTTCTTACTGTGCCATACCCGGCTAAGCTGACGGTAGGATAGGCGCCGACTTGTCTGTCTGCTGTTCGAGGTGGGTTAGCTCTCAAAAATTGGTAGACTTCAGCATTCGTCAACAGTGCGCTTTGAGGATCGAGCACTTTCATGGTTGCGTGTCAAGACTCTTTCTGCATCCAACGTGCCTGATGGCTGTGAGCCGATCTGATATGTAGCAATTTTGGGAATTGTAGAAATTTTCGCGTGAGTATTTGCTCGTGAGGCAGAACAAACGTGAGGTTAGAATTGCTTATGTCATCATTCCACTAAAACTCAGTCGAACAACGGAAAACTACTAGGTAGGCATATGTCTTCCTCCTACAAGTACCTAGGCAGTTAAGACCAGAACGATCTGTACAGAACCATAGAAGGCGCCTGGCTTTTATGGATGTACATATTGGTATCATTTTGTGCGGTGCCGGTAGTAATATTACTACCAGCTTCCAAGATAGTTACACTACATAAAGAAAGCAGCCATCAAATGTTACCCTAAGTCGTTTCAACCTCACTCATTACCCAGGGCGAGGATATCACTGGTCATGTCGCGCCATTTAAGCTCCTTAAACGCCGTATAGATGCTGATGCGGAAGATAGAACACCCTCTCAAGCCTTCGACTTCTTTTTCTTCTTGTCCTTTGAACTCGTGTCAACGTCCTCAACGTGTTTACGCTTCTTGCTTCCTGCGACTTCGCCATTTGTAACTGCCTCCTCAGCCTTTTTAGCTTTCTTGATATCTTTCTTGGATACCGCAACTGGTGTACCATCTGACGTGAACGATATCTCGCCACGTGCAAGCTTCCTCTGATACCGTTCAACGCTCAAATCACACGCAGCTGCAAGCCTCTCGATCTTGGCTTCTTCCGTCTCCGCGTCTCCATTTGTAGCCGCTTTCTGGCCTGTCTTCCCTGCCTTCTTAGCTGCTTTTCGTTCTTCCTTCGATAGCTTTTTCTCGGTTCCGTTTGGTACGATTGCAGCGACTTCTTCTTCGTCAATGGGTTCGTCAGGCTGTGACTCTGCTTCATCGTCCTGCATTGACACATCATTCGGTTCTGGGATCTCCTCGATCAATTTCTTGTCCTTTGACTTCTTGTCCTTTTTGTCCTTCTTCGATGGCTTCTCTTCGACAGCAGGCGGTTCGTCTCCATCAAGACCATCCGCATCTGGATTGTATTTCCTGGCTTCCTTGATCTCCCATTTCTGTGGCTGCTGACTTATGCCGTTAGGAGCGATTGCTACACCTCTGGGTTTGATCGGCTTGCCCTCCATAGCGGCAAGCTTTCTCTCCAGATTAGTGCGTGCTTCGTTACCAAGCGCTGCTTTTTCCTCTTCGGGTATGTTTGCCTCGTCATCACCCCAATTGTGCAATGAATCCACTCTCAGACCTAGAGCAGCCTTTGCTGCAAGCACTCTGGCCATCTTACCCTTGTTCTTGCCCGTTGCTTGGCCAATGAGAGAAGCATGGTAGATGAGACCATATTTGGGAGTGTCATGCTTGGTCTTGAGTGCTCTGAAAAGCGCCTTTTCGGCACCGAGGATTTGGATGGTACTAGCAGGACTCTTTGCAAGGTTCACAAGACTTCCAGCGTGAGCGATCAATCTAGCGCCAACCAATTCGCCCACCAGTGCTGTCAAGTTGGGTGCGATGGCTGCCATTCGTGCAGATAAGTAGCTTCCTAGCTGTTGACGATATTCTGTAAATTGTACGACCTGCTCGGCAAGACTCTGTATGTTCTCTAAGTCCTCATCTGTGATTTCTGTGCCCATAGACCTATCTGCTGCACCTTTAACAGCAGTCTCGATTTCTTCTGGCAAGATTTCTGCTAGTTCAACTGTTTCCCAGTTTGTACGCATACCCATCTTGAGCACGACCTTGGCGTATGCAAGATTATCGTTGAGGATTTTCGCCATTTCGGGGAAGTGCCAGCCATACCATTCTTTTACTCTCATGGCGTATGTGTTCAACTCTTTGTCCAAGTCATCCAGCAGACCAATAGCTTGTACAATCATAACATCAACCTTATCTGGCGAGAACTTGAGTTTGTGTCGGGCCAGCGAGTGCGACAAGCCTAGGGACATTGTCTTCACATCCTCGGGCATAAGACCAGGTATCAGAGACGGCAAATGTTCACGAATCGCTCGATATAGCTCGGCAGTAGCCGAATCTGCAACAGCCTTGATCTCAAGCCCTGGAATCTTGCCAATCGCATTTCCTAACTTTGGATCCGCTACCGCGAGCGAGATTTTCTTCTCATCCTTTAGCTCTTCTAGCATAGACGAAAGCTTCGGCGTGACTTTGCCCTCCACTATGGCGGCAGCCTCCTCCAAAGCTGCAACAGCACTGTCGAATTTTGTAAACTGCTTGAGCTTGAGCTGAGCGCATACGCTTTCGACATTGCTGAGTTCGGTAGAGAGGTCTTCACGCTTGAGCAGTTTCTTGTCTTTGGCTTTGAGTAGAGCATAACCTGCTGCCGTTTCGGTAAGAATAAGGAGCGTCATATTGTCGGCGCGCAAGATGCGCCGGTTATTTCAATGCAAAGCTGGAGTATATGCTGGGATACGTATGTACTGTGGATGCAAAAATGGTCGTCTGCTTCTCAGCAGGAATTGACTTAAACCACTCGAAAATTATCTTCAGAAGCGAGCAAACACACTAAAAGTGCCAAGCAGCAAGAAGCTCAAGCCACCTGTGGCTGGTCCCTGAGGCAAGTGCGGCGAAATGCCATTGCGCAGCTTCGACTAATGATCATGATACCAGTATACAACAAATATCTTCACAACGACCCCTCCCGAGCCCAGATATAACATCAGCCGTTTGTACACTCACCGAGCACGACAGTTGATTTACTTTGGGGCCGTATTGACCTCACAAACCCCAACTGGTCAGCACCGCCTGTCCTTGCAATGGAAGGCCTCTACTTCAACGTGAATGGAGGCTACCTCGAAGGCATCGTTCGCGGTTACCGTAACACCCTTCTCACAAGTTCCCAATACGGCAATTTAACACAATGCGAAAGCATAGACGATGTGAAGATGCAACTTGGCCCAGCATATGGCGATGCACTCGCCTCACTGCCACCTAATCCATCAACGTCCGCCCTCGCCGACAAAACCACCGAGAAACTCGTCCAGGACTTTCGATATCTACAAGGTCAAGCGACTGGTTCACTGGCCAGGTTCATGCAGTATCTCACATACTCCTACATGATCGACAATGTTGCGCTTCTCATCACAGGCACCCTGCATGAACGAGACACAAAAGAACTACTCGAAAGATGTCATCCGTTGGGCTGGTTCGAGACCATGCCAGTGCTATGCGTCGCTACAAACATCGAAGAGCTGTACAACTCGGTACTAATAGAAACACCGCTGGCACCATATTTCAAGGGACACCTATCACATCAAGATTTGGACGAATTGAACATCGAAATTGTAAGAAATACATTATACAAGAACTACCTCGAGGACTTCCACCACTTCGTCAACAACGACCCCGAGATGTCCATGACACCAACCGGCGAAATCATGTCCGAGATTCTAGAGTTCGAATCCGATCGACGCGCCATCAACATCACACTGAACTCTTTCGGCACCGAGCTTTCCAAGGAGCAGCGGAGGAAGCTGTACCCCGAATTTGGAAAACTTTATCCAGAGGGTATGCTCATGCTCTCCCGAGCAGACGATATTGAAGGCGTCAGCCTAGCTGTCAGTGGCGTAGGCGACTACAAGCGCTTCTTCGACGAGGTGGGCTTGAACCAGAGTAGTGGTGGCGTCAGCAACATGGCTGGTGGCAGCGGTAGTGACGGCAAGAGTTTGGAGGACTTGTTCTACCAGAAGGAGATGGAATTGAGTAAGTTGGTGTTTACACAACAGTTTACGCACGCGGTGATTTACGCTTGGGTGAAGCTGAGAGAACAGGTAAGTTCGATATTTATTGGAGCTTTGATGAAATCTGCTAACTTGTGTTCACAGGAAATTAGAAACATCACATGGATCGCAGAGTGCATCGCACAGAACCAGAAAGAGAGGATAGGGAACTACATCAGTGTTTTCTAGATCTGGTTCTTCGACCTTCTGTGCGACTGTGCTGTGATGTGATATGCAATGCAAGGCGTTCGCTGATCCTGCTGAGGCGGTAGACACACGCAATCTCTGTTTAGTTACTGATGCAGGCTCTGACTAGCGAAGTTGTATTCTTACATACCTAAATGACTACCTACCTTTACTTACATTGCTCACCAAAATTCAATACTGGTCCCATGAATACTTGTAAGATCTGTACTATACTTTCGCGCGTGGTGTGAGGACCCCATCCAATAGGCCCTTGTACAGTAACGCATGCATTTTACTACCCATCACTAACCCTCCATCACTTCATCGGAAGTGGGTTTGCATATTGAAATAATAAGCATGACTGATATTGAAGCAATTTCGATGTAACGCCTTGTGTCATGGTACTGTAGATCTAAGTAGCAGTGAAATGATACACTCCTCCACTCACGCGGAGCGCATTTATAAGAAAAGCCCTTTCCAGCACTTGGTCAGAAGCATTTTCTACGAGTAGTATAGCTTTGACTACCTTTGTCTAATGAGTAGATCCCATGTGTATGTCTAGCATCGTAGATGCTGATTCCTGGTCCCGGCATGCGTATGAACAGGGACCAGGACTCGAAGGTGTTGGTCTCCAGACATTGAAACCATAGCACTTTCGCCGTGAACGCCCAACCATACATGACCATTCAATCATACTGGAAAAGTACGCTGATACTCTCGCCATAATGAACACGTCTGATTGCCTGTCACAATGTTAGTAGAGGTAAAACGGTGCGAAGGGAGGGAACTGACCTCTGCGAAGACTGTCCCAACTTCTAAGACCTCGAGTTTGGGACATCGCCGACAGTGTTCCCTCTGATCAATCGTGTTGGTGACGACAACCCTATCCAATGCGCTGTGGTTGATCCTGTCAATTGCATCCCCAGACAATACACCATGTGTGATTAGAGCGTAAATTTTGGCCGCTCCCTCCTTCTTCAACAGCTTGGCAGCTCGAGTGATGGTGTTACAGGTATCCGCAAGATCATCTATCAATATGGCTGTCTTCCCAGCCACGTCGCCAACCAACATCATCGTGGCGTTTTGACGATCTGTAATCTTCGTTGGACGCCGCTCCTTGTGGATTAGCGCAAACTCCATTCCGAGCGAGTCTGCGATTGCAGTCGCTCTCTTTGCGCCACCTGCATCAGGACTGACCACGATACCATGTCTATAATCAGGAATGTTCTGCTGAATGTACTTCTTGAGTAATGGTCGGCCGTAAAGGTTGTCCACAGGAATGTCAAAGAAGCCCTGGTATTGTGGGTCATGCAGATCCATCGTAATAACGTGGTCAGCACCTGCACAGGTAAGCAGATCAGCAACAAGCGTACCAGCCTGTGCAACCCATTGCCTGTAACCAGGACGTGGTTTGAAGGAATCGGATGTAGTGACGTTGGTGATGGGTTGCACAGCGAAATCGTGGTTGCTGATACCATTGACTTGAGCATGATTGACAGGGCTGTTCAGAGAAGCACTCGATGCCGCTCGACTTCGATTAAAGCACTCTTTATCTGTCGGGCTGTCCGGTTCTTTCTTGTAGTGCTTGAACCTTGCCTGATGAGCACTAGGGCTATCGGCTAGTCCATCCATGCTGAGTTTGGACATTGCTCTATTGATATGGTGATGGTTTTCATTCGCAACACTGTTGCTCTCTACCCTCTCTGGATGGGGTGTGCCGGGCATGCTCTCAAAAGTGTATGGAGCCACTGCAGTCTCTCCTGTGTTGGTTTTGCTGATAGAATTCGAGGCTTTCACTAGAGGTGCGCCAGTCTTGTTGTATGGAATGTCTGACTGTCTCGAGTAGGGAAATAATGGTAGAACAGCGGTGACCTTTGCTGCCGAAGCTGTTTTGCATGCTGAAACGGCAATTAGGAGCTCCATGAAATGGTCGTTGACTTTTCCACCACCAGATTGAATGATGTAGACATCTTTATTTCGAACGGATTCGCCAATCTCCACTCTAGTTTCACCAACTGCGAACTTGTCGAATAGAGCCTGACCTTGCTCTACACCGAGTGTCTCGCAGATCGTTTCATTCAATCCCGGATGGGACGAGCCACCAAAGACTACTATGTTTCGAACCATCTTGGCTCCTTGGGAGAGAGGAGATTTGAGCACACGACCACAGATGTTGTTCTAAGGTAGCCCAAGATCGGGATTTCGGTCGTAGTGGAGGAGGACGGGAGATCGGATTTATGGCTAGCAGAAGGATTTAGCACAGATGTTTTGTGACAGCATCTTGTCTAGGACCACACTTGATCTGGGTTGTGGAAGTGAGGTAGGGAACTTCAGTTGTTCAAGAGAGAATGGCTAAACTTAGTTATGCATTGGAGCAGTTCGGTGCTGGCTCAAAAATTGCAAATGCCCCATTTTAGTATCAGGATGACGCAACAATTTTGTTCCGCCTTTCGTTAATCACGTGATAAGCAAGCTGACTTCCAAGTTGTCAGTAACAGACGAACTAGTTCTAGAGAACAGACTTGTGAACATGTTACAGTCTAACACTAGAGTTACCTATCCATCATATAGAGGGTAAAAGTCATGATTGTGCCTTCTCGTCCCGCCGCCAACTCAGGGTAAGGTATACTTGACTAGGCAAGGAAGCGGAAATGGTTGCAAAGTCACGAATTTAAGGGTGTTGTTTGAGTTTCAAACAAATCCATGGGTTCTGATTGCTAATCGCGGCGCTCAGGCAGAAGTTTTGGTGTCTGTGCTCCGCGGCGTGCTTGCCGCGCCGGAAGACCAGCACTTACAGATCTAACAGCATTCGGTATCTTCACCCTGTCCTCCTAAGTCGCATCTGTACGCTTCATGTCGATTTAGATCCAGCAAGAGTTCAAGATCAGCCAGGGGTGAGTTGCGTTCGCAATGCCGCGGCATAATTGGCTTCGGCGACACTTTCTTGTCGAAAACGGCGCTGAGCTCAAAGGTAGGATTTCCACATTGTCTTCATATAACAGAAGCATTTCGCCACGACGAATTAGCTGCTCAGCCTGATTGCTAGGTCATACTGTAGCAGTGCTTAGCTCGTTGTGTAGAGTGTAGTTTGATTAGTCTCCTGTATCGACCTCGAGATCTAGTTGTACGTTGTTGCTGACACCATAGTCCTGTAGAGTGAGGAAATCCTTGAACGGCCGCTCGCTCTGTCTCTTTAGTAGTATTTCGTGAGGTCTCCTACCAATCATCATAGCTACCACGGCCTTGAAATCCTTGACAGTATCGGAAGGGAGGCATGGTATTTGCTTCTTCGTGCCGAGTCGGTCGTTGACTGTGACGAGGATCATCTCTTGCTGAGGCGCAGCAGGTTGCGTACTTGCAGGTGGTTTCGACTTCTTCTCATCTAGATTGTCTCTTCTGGGTCGATCGTTGCGGTCGTGCTTGTCGCCGCGATCTGTGCGCCTCACATCTCGGTCACGATCTGTGTCTCGTTCTCGTTCTCGTTCTCGCTGTCGATGTCGGTCTTCACCACGATCTCTCCCGCCTCTATATGAGTCGTAGGGTCGTGGTGAACGTGATCTCGAACGTGACCGTCGCCTGTTTTGATCTCTGTATCCTCTTTTCAGACCTTCATCGCGATCTCTGCGTCGGTCATCGAGCACACCCTCATCGTCTCTTTGTTTCTCCTTCCATTTGAAGCCTGCATCTTTGCGTCTAGGCTTCTTCTCGCGTTGGTCGTGTGAGCCTGATCGACTTTGCGCAGTCCCTTCGTCGGGTACAAGACCTCGTTCTTGTTTGCCAACATCCTCAGACGTGGTTGTAGGTTCTGTTTGCCTTCGTTCGTCGTCCGACATTATGGCGACGGCAATGGTTGCCTATGCAAGCGCAGTGTACTGTCCTCTCGCATTAATTTATTGACATTGAAGATATATGCATGACGCAAAGACCAGGCTGTCAGGCCACCAGGAATATCACGATCGTCTCCAACTTAAACTTAAGAAATGTTTACTGAGCCTACCAGGCATAAAAGCATATAGCGTGTTCGTCCTTCAACGACTATCTATCGAAACGCGAGAATTATAGTAGAAAGTATGACGGTCTAGGTTTGGCAGAAACTGCAATATGTTGACTGGTCATCGAAATGTCAGAGCAAATCTCGCAGCATATGCGCATTTCATCGTCCTTTAAGACAGCAGTGAGCTTTACAGTATCAAGCAGGACCAAGACACCCTCTAAGATCGTGGAATATCTACAGCATACATTTCGCATCATCATAGCCTCCTACGCGATTTTTGCTACAATTGTCAAGTTCCAACTCACGTACTATTCAGAGCTCGATTTGAGCGTCCGGCTGCTCCTCGAATGGAGTTTATTGGACAAATTCATGCATGCAATCGTTGGAAGGGTTGAATGGTGGATGCTCTCTGTCACTACATTGATAACGCTGTATTTGTGCATAAGGCGGAACTACACTGGTCAGTGAACTCACCTGGATGAATCTGCTTTTTCGTTTGCTGACTCTAAGAAGAGGAAAGCCTGCTCGTCTTACAGGGACTTGGTGTGCAGACTTCCACAAGCTCTTCGTATTTTTTCTTGAATCCAACTACAACGTTCATACCCACTACGCAGATTCAAGACATTGTTATACATGAAGCCTTTAAAGGCTTCGAAGTTCGGTTCTTTCTCGCGATCATTGTGACAGGCGCAACGGAGGTGGTCGTCGTGTTTCCGGTTAGTACTCATATCCGGACTACCTAGCGGACTTACTGATATGCTGACCTGTGAGAAGAGATTGTTGCCCCGGCGAGACGATCTCGAGGTGGTGTGGAGAGGTGCGAGGAGATGCTTGTACGGCAATATGAATTGAGTCCTGAAGTTCAGTCTCGGCTGCTATCTGTTTCTTGCTTCGCGAATCGTCTGGCACCCTTAACGGTTGTCAAATAGCGCGCGTTGAGAACCTCGAGAGTATCCATCGCTCGTCTCTGCATGAGAAGCTGATAGTCTCCAGCCAATCTTGCCTTACCACCTCCTTCGAACACTTTTTGGCTTCTGTTTCTGATCGTTTGGGGGTCACGTAATCCGCCACGTGATATCGAGCTGTCGTCTCCATGGCTCAGAGCGAGGGACAATAGACCTCCAATTTGAGCTTCCCTCAATTTTGCTTGCTGCCACTGCGTCCAAAGCTCGTCGACGGTGCCTCCAAGACCAAATTTGCCGTCACCTTTGCCATTCAAAGCAGGAACAGTACATTCATCGCCAGCATAGACCCATTGTAAGCCATACTCGCCGGGCTGGTTTGCTGACGGGTATATACAATCCCAGAGAACCAAGGGACCATCATCCGCCATTGCATAATGCGGACGACCGGGATTTTGCTCGATGTCAAGCAAGCTGTCGATAACATCAGGCGACTCGAGACCTTGTCCCACGAGAAACAGAACTGAAGCAATGCAGCGAACTTGATGCCACAAGAATGCAGAACCATGAAGGACAATGGCAAAAACCTTGGGCCCGGCTGGCGGTGTAGACACATTACCGTTTGGCGTGGCTACCTCCGCCTCACCGAATGCGTTGAGGCGCGGGTCCTCCACCAGCAACCTTGGATCAGTCTCAACCTCCTCAATATCGGCAAAATTCATGCGCCTTTGACATGAGGACATTTGCTTGCTAGCGTCTAACACACAAAGGTTTCGAAAATCGTGTAACCCTTCAAGCTTCTTTGCCGCTGTTCGCATCGTTTCGATGTCAAGCCATCCTTCTCTGACTGGAGCTCTCTCGCCACTAGCATGGAGAAGACCTAGCGGACCAGGTGTGGGACAAAAAGCAGGATTGGTGAAGAAGTACTTGTACCTACGTTCTTGACAGGAATATCTTGCATCGAAACCGTCTGGTGGGAATGGGCACCAGGCTAGTATTCTGATATCAGGCGGCAAGATCATGTTCAGCATATAGACATACGGTATCTCGTCCTTGAGAGGATCGAACGGTCGTAACTGGTCTTCACGTATATCCTCATCTCCTGCTTGAAGATCTGAATCTCCGCTTCTGTCTCCATCTCCGTCTGGCAAGCTCAGTCCATTCGACACGGGTGCATTACTTCGAACACGAATGCCGATGACCTGGCCGAACGCGCTGACCCCTCGGTCAGTCCTACCACATTTGCTGTATTGACAGCCATCCCAGCTGACTTCGAGTCGTTTTCGTTTCTCGTCGCCAGGTCTGGGCTTGCCATGTATGTAGTACTGCTCTTTTCTTGTCTTTTCGTTCCATATGATATCAAAGCTGTCGTCGGCACCTTCTGAAACCGGCGGACTAATCAATCTTGCTTTCCTGAGTGCTTTCCACAGCACTTCCTCGATCGTAGGCAAGGGTGTGAAGCAACGATTTGCGTGTTCGAAGCCATTATATCGATGGCCTAAGTAGGAAAACTTGAGGGCAATGAATCGTGTCTCGTGGCGACTTGCATCAAATTTCTTAGGTGATGTCTTCGATCTCGCTGCTGGTGTATCGGAAGAGTTGTTAGTACTTCGTACAGCCTCTGTGAGCTCGGAAATCGTCGCTTTCGAGGCCTTCAATTGTTTCTCGAGGCTCATACACCGTTCCAGCAGTTCCTCTTGTGACAATTCAGATAGATTGGGTTTCATCTCTCTGTAGTGCAACTGATGTCGCAGACTTGCTTTCGTGCTGCTCTTGGTAGACAACGATGCAGTGTGGGCGCGCGATTTGTCACCTCGTCTCACAAATTGTTGTAGATTAGTAAGTTCTGTGTCTCTAATTTTACACAATGCTGTGCATGTTGTGTTTCCGAAAAGTGCGCGCCCTCTGTATGGCCAGCATAGCATAAGCCTGATTGACCGTCAGGGTACATACAGTTCACGCTGAGTATGGAACCACAGGTAAATTGAGACAAAACGCCTTTAGCAGCTGAGTCACGGAAGCTTCTTGATCACAGGTTAATGAGGTGTAGAGGTTGTAGAAATAAATTAATCGGCCGCACTCTGCGAAGACTCGATACTACCTAGATAGGTACCTAGGTAGTGCCATCTCAACATTAATGCCTGTTTCTTTATCCATGAACGAGCGATCGCAGGCCTGCTCAGGTCTTATGTATACTATCTTCCTTGTCCAACGGAAATTCCTGTACTATTTCTTGCGGTTCGTTTCGCAGAGCTGCTCACTGTTTGACAAACTTTTTGTCAATTGCTTAATCACGAGCCACTTTCGGGGCCTGACCATCAACTCAACTGTTACTCGTGACCTGCTACCATTTACCAGCATAAACGACACTATCGACAAATCTGAGGGCTTAATTCGTCTCGACCCCATGGAAGCGAGGAAGGGTCTCAGGACCAGCGAGAGCGCCAAGTTGTCGGCAATATGCGCCTGACATTGCTGAAAGATAGTTAAATGGAAACAGTATCCGCATGCGTTTAGCATTCGGCTCCAGAAGTCCACTACTGCGTCCCAAGCAACCAGTGAGTTCAAGAAGGACAAGCAGTTAGGCAAGCTTAGGTACGCGTAAACCGGGTTAATCCCTCTTCCAGATTCCCTGGTCAAGGACTTTGGACGAGCCTAGATGAACGCCTCCGAATTCCCATGCACTACCCACGGTCTTCCCGCCGCAAACAGCCATAAATATACATGGAAGACAAATTATGACTATTGCTACCTACACCATGTCTTAATCTCTGTGTTAGTCCATGCACGATTAAGCATTAACAGAAAGTGTTATTAAGTGACCGGCAAGTTCCTGGAATTTAGTGCTTTTCTTCTTCGAGAACCCTTAGCGCAAACCATTATTTAGTGTGGGGTGAGAGCAAATTCGAACCGGAAGATCGACGCGTAGTGGGTCGCCTGCATTTCCGGCCCTGACGATCCCCAGCCCCGACCGTTCACATTCACTTGTGCCGATGGACTCGCTCTCTCCCTTGCTTCAGTGGCTCATTACTGTATGAACACTGTACGGGGTAGGAGTTTTGTTAAGGAATGGTGGTTTTGAATTGAGATAAACTTGGTCAATGACACCACGTGAGGTCAATGCAAACCATGAGCTCGATTTGGTTCTTCCCAGCTCAGCACGAATGGGAGGGTAGGCCTGAGCTTCGGTCGTACGGTCTAGGGTCCAAGTTCGGCTGCAAGTCATTTCTTCATTCCATGCGGCATCTGGAGAGCCAATCCCAATAGGGAAGTCCTGAATGGGTAAGGTGTGTCAGGCCACAAGATTGAGAGTGCAGTGGCAGTGCGCTCCAAGTGGACCTCCTGTCGAAGGGTCTAGACTGGAGTCTGCCAGAGTATGTTTGCTGAACTGCGCACAATAATATCATCCTCAGGCTTGCTGTTTCATGCTGCCAGTGGTGTTGCCTAGATCACACAGCTGTTGTTGCGCAAATTCGAGCTTACCGATTTTCATTTCACAATACTGGCATCTCATTATTCGCTCTTTCATACATAGCCAGTATAGCACTTTTTGATCAGTGCTCCTCTTCTTCCTCCATCACAGCTCGCGATCTAGGACGAAAACCGTGTCTTGCAGGAGCTACTTACGGCTGATGGAAATGCTTACTTACTACTCACGTTAAGGGTTTTCTCGTTGCGCCTCGCATCCACTTGCTCATGCTAGTTGTCGCTTCAAAGGCTTCTCGGCTAGAAGGTCGTAGTCCTTCTCGACACCTTTTCTGCCTTGGATGCAACAAATACAATGAACTTCCTTGACAACACAAACGACAGCAATACCTTTTTTCAAGGTCGACGACCGACAAGCTCGGTACGTGATGCTGCATGTCTACCGAACAACTTCACCTTTGGCAGCCACCATCTCAATCAAATGCCTAGTGGGCAAGGCCTGTACGCAACTGATCATACTGACGACACGAAAGCACGCCCGGCCAACTTGAGGGGATTTTCGCAACCGCAAGACCCGAAAACCCACGACTGCAATTCAGGTTTGATGATTACCTTATCAAGATCCCTAACATCACCACACATATCTCAGAGCCGTTCTGGCAAGCCTATCAAAAGAGAGTTCCCATTCCGACTATCGTCTTTCAAAGAACCTTTCTTCGTCAATAACCTTCATCAAGATGAGGTCCCTTCTCACGATCAGCACTCGAACAGAGACGAGAATCTGGTGACTCGGCCAAGTACAATGCGCTCGAAGTCGCTGGGACCCTTGACACCTCCAGATGAACTTGACGTCCCGCAACACACATTGTATCATACAGAGCTGGCGAGCCATCTGGGACCCGGCCCCACTGATTCTCTTCCAATCGTGGAAACAAGTTCACAAACAACCGAAAGCATGAATACGCCAAGACCCAATCTGGGTATGACCAGCCAAGAACTTCATACCGTAGTAGGGCAGACTTCACTATGTGCACCCTGGTTGCTCCGTGCTCTAGGAATTGCTAGTAGGCATCCATCGATTCATCGTTGTGCTTCATATACTAATGTCTCGACAGGTGGACCATTCGACCGAACCGACATTTATTGCACCAAAGAAATAGTATCACAGGTCTTGCCTTGTCATGCGACGGATCGACGATCGATCAAAACATACGAACTGGCTTGCGACTACCTCGATCAAGTCCTCTCAACTCCTCTACTGACAGTCACGCACGTCCGTGCCGTTAAACAGGGACGAAGCTTAGATGACTTCCCTAAAAGCCCCCCAGTCACTCCAAGCTTTAGCGGCAGAGAGAGCTACTTCGAAATACAAGGGGGCTCTCAGACTGAACAGCAAAACATGTACACAAACTTGGCCAGAGTACCAGTGTACCATGAAGTGGCAGCAAGCGCTTCGTTACATACCACTACTACACAACGCAACGTGATGGGGGCCAAGGCAAATTTGATAGTGCTGGAACGCTATATCCCCCCTGCTTCTATGGCCGAGGCGAAAGATTTCTTTAACGCAACGTCGGAACGTTCCTACCTTGCGGATCGCCTGAATGAACTGTCTATTGGTGCGGGATCGCTTCTACTTATCTATCCAACACAACGTGGATCGCGAACCTTCCAAAAGAGATTTGTCGCTCCCGTCATCGATCCAATGGTGCTCGGCATGACTATTACCCACGGATTGACCGCCGCCGTAGCTGAGACCATTGCCACGATGGCTTCAATAGAGGCCATGATGGATATGAAACAGATGGAGGACAAGATCTCCCAGCTTTGCGAGGTGGTTGCCAGTCGATCCAGCTCTCGACTGCCTTCAAACAAGTTCGTGATCGCACATAGCGAAGCAGTGGAGGTGGCCTTGGACCGAGATACATGGGTGAATTGGTTCGTCGAACAGGAACAACCGAGGATCAAGGACGCCCTCATCCAGTATCATAAGCAAGGTGGTCGGGTACCACAGGTGAGTAGGCGAAATGAAGAGATCACTGCGAGCATGATTGTACGGGAAATCATTGAAGGCATCCAAACAAGTAAGAAGGAGGCAGGGAACGTGCCGATCGAGGTGGGAGTGCTTGTGATCCGGAGGCTGAGGAAATGAACATGGCGTCGTTCGCAGCTTTTCAATGCATCTTCAACAATCACAGATATTCGGCTAGTTTAGCGAGGTGTTCAGGCGATATTGTGTGTATCCATACACATACGTACTAATGATTTAAAGATACCCATGAGACAGATATAATACCTGATCACACATACCACAAAGGTCTGGACGAAGACTCGTTCTGCTGTTTGTCGCTGATTAGCACTGGTAATTCTTAGTCTCTTTAATCTGTTATTTCTCAATGTTGGATAGATGTAGCATCAAAGGCGTATGTCATCCGTCTCAACCCTGGACATAAGGATGACTGCCACTAGCTTAGTATACCGCTCTAGACGACACGAGCTGGGTCATCTGCGTGTGTCCTTCTCAAGATTTGAGGTGTGTATATATATATCCTGCAGCCGAGGTAGATCATGATTCATTAAGGTCGAACTTCAACAAATTCAAGCTTGAGAAACCGGTTTCGGTGGAGTTGTTGGGATGAGATTGCATGTCCGGTTAGTTAGATCTAGTGGCGTCTCTGACCGTGCTGTGTGCCATGTTTTCTGGTAGGTCAGAAATCGGACGCTAATGCATTCCTGGCCGTAGATCGCTGCTTGTCTGATAAATCGTCCAGTGGCTCTTGTTTGGATCCCAACTATTCTTCTCCTTTCCCTCCACATGCATATAACACGTTCTCTTTTGAAACTTCTGTGCTGCTTAATGCCGCCTAGCATGCTATCACACCCAATGAGACACATGGATTTGTTCTTTTACGTGTTCAAGCACTATATGCGCGCTAGTGGCGACTAGCACAAGGTTCCGGCTGGGGCCACATCTGGGACATGGTGCTCATGGACCAAGGTAGTAGTCGGGTCTGTTGGTAACTTCATCTTGGGTCACCACAAAAGTTCTTCCTTTGTGATCTTGACAGGACAGCAGTTGGTGCGAACAGTCGTTGATTTGCTTGTCTTCATCTTGTCTTCTGTCGCAGCCTTACGTGCTTGGAGTTGCGTTTCGCGCTTGCCTGCATTGTTGATTTTACAGATCACGCCTTCCGTTTGCTGTACCGAAAGCACGTCCTCTTCTCTTGTCAGATCTACCTAATATAAGATTACTCATCCAAGAGAAACCGACAAGGTCGCTACTGCTCTCAGCACAAATTCCCCACCCTGTGAGAAGATCCTGCAGTTTCCCCGGTCATTTTAGGATTGTTCTCAGCTGCTTGCCACACTATCTCGTGCATAATACATGCAAGTCTTGGCTTTACGAATTAATCTGTGTCGACTTGTCTTCTAGAACACAAGACCGACATCCCCCCAACCGTCCGGACATTGATCGTCTATTCTTGAAGCTCTGGACATCGGCCCCTTGCAATGGCCAGCATCAGACTGTTCCTTGCTCTACTTTTCACTCTACTTTCAGTGGTTCAGGCAATACCAACCATAAGTATCGCTGGCTCCAAGTTCTTCACCAGTGATGGCAAACAGTTCTATATCAAAGGTACCTTAGTCACCCGTGACGAAAGGAGACAGTCTCTCTAACAGACCCCGCCAGGCGTTGCGTATCAGCTCGTCGATGACGACCCACTAGTTAATACGGCACAATGTCAGCTGGATGCTGCCTTGATGCAGAAACTCGGTGCCAATTCGATTCGTGTCTACCATGTCGATGCAACAGCAGATCATTCAGGATGCATGAATGCATTTGCCCAAGCTGGCATTTATCTCTGGGTCGATCTTGATTCCTTCAAAACCTACATTGGACTGGTGAGCTTCTATCCCAACCTACTCAATGGCAAACTGATAAAGTATAGGGCGGTGCACCTTCATGGACCCAAAACAAGTCGGCTAGTTACCAGGCAGTGATGGACAACTTCGCTCAATATGCCAATACTGCAGGATTCTTTGTTGGAAACGAGGTGTTGAATGGCTGTAAGTCGAGTCGGGTGCTTTGACATGGGACGGATACTGATCTGTTTGTAGTGCCGGATTCAGGGGATGCACCTTACCTACTCTCTGCAACAGTTGATCTTCGAGCTTATGGCAAAGCTAAAGGGTACCGAACTATTCCCATTGGCTACTCAGCTACAGATACGGGTGCACTGCCCATGCTTCAAGACTATCTGGTCTGCCGTCCTAATGCGACGGAACGCTTGGATTTCTACGCCTTGAACTCGTACAGATGGTGCGGTCAGAACACTTTCCAAACATCAGGCTACGTCAATCTCCAGAATGCTTCAGCAAACTACCCTGTACCAATATTCTTCTCGGAGGTTGGGGTGAGACACAACAACTCCCTCTCCTGACTAGTTGTGAATATGAGTGACTGACATCTTTTTTTTACAGTGTAACACTCAGCCGCCTCGCACCTTTCAGGATCAAGCAACGATCTTCGGTCCAGATATGGATGGCACGTGGTCCGGCGCTATCATCTACGAGTGGATCCAAGAGACAAATGCATATGGGCTCATACAGTATGGTCCGCCACAATCTGGAAGCGCGAATGTGGGTAGCAGTGTCGTTGATGGGTAAGAGAACGTGCGCGATCCAAGAAGAACAGCTATTGACACGGACAGATTCACTCGACAAGGCACTCCCACACCTATCGCGCCAGACTTTACTAATCTTCAATCTCAATGGGCAACTCTGAGCCCGACTGGCGTCAATTCGCAGGCCTATGCGGCAACAGTCAGGACCACAGCTCCTTCATGCCCAGCATTCACTGCTGGTGGCTGGACCGTCGATCCGAGCGCCGCGCTTCCTACACTTGGTCAAGCAGTAATCTCAGGTATGACGACCGGGTTACCAAGCACTATTCCGAGTGGCAGTATCACGGTCGTACCGACGACGGGCAGTGGTGCTGGCACAGAGAACGGGCCTGGAAGTTCCCAAACTCCCATCAGAGGTACCTCAAACTCACCGCTTACAGGTACAACCTCTTCAAATACTTCAAGCTCTTCAAGTTCTACAACCTCTAGGACCACAGGAACTGCATCATCGTCCTCAGCGACTTCTAAAGCAGCTGCAGTTCGAACCGTCTCTAGGCCAGTCGTTGTTGATGGGACCACAACGTTGACAACATTCATGGTACTTGCTGGAGCTTCTTTGGTTGCAATGGTCTGGCTATAAAAGTTATACTAGTAACATCTCGACAGCATTCGGCGGCGTCTTACATTGCGGCTTCGAATTTCGTCCATAGGTGACCGGTGGTTGATCATCGTGCGGCAGCCATTTTTGAGTGACATACATAATTTGTGCAGGTATACATGGTTCCGCGGCTTGTCAGCATAATTGAGGAACGGTCCGTACATAATATGAATGTGTATACACTAAACGAGAGTCCATGGTGATGCGACTTATACTCATCTGCAATGGGGCCTGCTGACAAGTTGAGCTACTAGTGTTGCAGTGAACATGCCGGACACAAGTTAGTTTGCGCGGCGCTCGGATCGACGGTTTCAGGCTGAATAGTGGAAGCGTGCCAAGGAAGTTTGTTCCTCCATCCATTCACATCGATGTTATTTGCTGTAACTTAAGCTCTTTTGTTCCGTCACTGCCGGAGCTTCAAATTTGGATACTGCTCCCAGCAATTGTTGCTATCCGATGCTTATCGCATAGATGCCACTGATACGGCTTTTGCATGACTCGCGTCGAGAAAATACTTCAATCCTTCTGCCTCAGCTTTACCTTCGACCTACCTCTTTGGTCGTCACCTGGCGTTCCCTCCGTTGCTTGTCCTTTTTACCGCATTCTTCGGTCGAAGGTTTAGTTCTATGACGGAGCTAAAAGATGGCGTTGAGGTGAACTACAGTAAAAGTCTGGCACGCACGAAATGGTTATCGGCACTGCCGTCATAGCCATGACAAAAGTTCAACACCTACTGTACATAAAACAACTTTCATACAGTTGTGACATGTATGCTATATACTGGATTATGTCAACGTTCCTCTGTCCTTTCTTGTCTTCTGCTGTTATTTCCACTTGCTTGTTCGCTAACCCCGATCTCCATATGTGATCAAATTCACGATTTGACCCAAGCAGAAGCGCGTGTTTGTTGCGCCGGCGTCCACCACGATTTACTCCCTCACTACGTATAGTACCTGCTCAATTCGGTGGTTTAACAGGCCGTTGCCTATAAGATGTGGGGACAGGCTCCTGGTGAGGTCTATCGCAAGTACACGAGAGATGGTACGTTATCTGGATCAACTTATGAGTTCAAAGTCCTGATACGTCCCAGGAGTTATCTACGATTTACACAATGTCCGGAATCCAACTCAGTTCTCGCAGAACACCACCGCACTCCCCTCACTACATGCTGATGGCTCGGGCCTGCGAACGCCGGAAGATGAAGAAGAAGGAGGCACATGGGGCGAACGAGACACTGGTGGACCCGTGAATAGGCGAGAGGCCATGATAGACTACGAGGCGATGCGAAAAGAGCTTACCCGATTGAGTCTTCAGCGAACGAAAAGCCGCACCTCGGCGTACACCGACGAGAGGCCTGGCCTATTGAAGACAATTAGCAGAGCGAGTGCAATACCCAGGAGGAGGCCCTCAAATGCCACAGCTAGAAGAAATAGCACCGCTACGGCTGGGACGCTAGATGAAGAAACAGATCTAGAAGCACAAGAAGGAAGAGATGTAGACGGAGAGGAGCCAGATTTTGACTTCGGTGATTTCTTGAGGGATGGACACTTCGAGAAGCGTACAAAGGAAGGGAAAAGTGCGAAACGGGTCGGCGTGGTGTGGAAAAATCTCACTGTGAAGGGCGTGGGCGCGTCGATGATGTTCGCAAAGACTTTACCGGAGGCTGTCATAGGGACGTTTGGCCCTGACCTTTATCACCTTCTTTGCCGATTCATTCCTGTGCTACGGTTTGGTAAGAAACCTCCAGTGAAAGTGCTACTCAACGATTTTAGTGGCAGCTTGAAGGACGGAGAAATGATGCTCGTCCTTGGAAGGCCTGGCTCTGGCTGTTCTACTTTCCTCAAGGTGATTGCCAATCAAAGAGGATCATATGCCGGTGTTGAGGGTGAGGTCACATACAGTGGCATCTCTGCACAAGAATTGGCGAAGTCTCTCAAAGGCGAGGTGAACTACAACCCCGAAGATGATGAGCATCTCCCAAGCTTGACTGTTTGGCAGACTCTGCGCTTTGCTCTCATGAATAAGACCCGACAGCACGAAAAAGAAGACATACCCATCGTCATTAATGCACTGTTGAAGATGTTCGGCATCACTCACACTGCCGGGACACTCGTAGGGAATGCTTATATTCGCGGAGTGTCAGGTGGCGAGAGAAAAAGAGTTGGCATTGCAGAGACTCTTGCAACGAAGAGTTCAGTTGTGGCATGGGACAATTCGAGTCGAGGGCTCGACGCGTCAACGGCTCTCGATTACGCCAAATCCTTACGTATCATGACCGATATCTCTAATCGTACCACTTTCGTCAGCTTGTACCAAGCCGGTCAGGGTATCTATGACTTGATGGACAAAGTGCTAGTCATCGAGGCTGGTCGAACGATATATCAAGGAGATGCTAAACTGGCACGTCAGTACTTCACCGAGCTTGGATTCCATTGTCCCCAACGACAAACGACCGCCGATTTTCTGACTTCGGTGGGAGATCCAAATGAAAGGCAGTTCCAGCCAGGTAAAGAGGCTTCCACACCAAAGACGCCCGAAGAGCTTGAGGCTGCATTCCGCAAATCAGATCACTATAGGAAAATTATTGAGGAGGTCGATCGCTATGAGCAGAATTTGCGCCACAATTCGGTCACAGACGAATTTGTGGAAGCAGTCCGTGAGGGAAAATCGAACAGTAAATTCCTGAGCGAAAAGTCCAACTTCACCGTGTCCTTTCCTCGGCAGGTGTGGTCTTGTACAATTCGAGAGTTCTGGTTGCTATGGGGTGACAAAACATCGCTATACACCAAGATATTCATTATCATCTCGAATGGGTTGATTGTTGGTTCATTGTTCTACGGCGAAAGCTTCGACACGTCTGGTGCCTTTAGCAGAGGAGGTGCTCTCTTCTTTAGCATCCTCTTCCTTGGTTGGTTGCAGTTGTCTGAGCTCATGAAGGCGGTCTCTGGACGAGTCGTTATCGAGCGACATGCTGAGAACTACAAGTTCTACCGACCTTCAGCTGTGGTCATAGCGAGAGTGCTTGTCGATCTTCCTGTGTTGGCCTTCCAAGCAATTCTCTTCACTGTTATCCTCTACTGGATGGCAGCTTTAACCCCTGATGCAGGCAAATTCTTCATCAACCTCCTTATCGTTTACACAACCACGCTCTGCATCACGGCATTGTACCGAATGTTTGCTGCCCTGTCGCCAACAATCGATGATGCAGTGAGGTTCTCTGGTATCGCTCTGAACTTGCTCATCATCTACGTCGGATACGTTATACCGAAGCAAACACTGTTGCACGATCGCATCTGGTTTGGTTGGTTATTCTGGGTCAATCCTGTGAGTTATGCATACGAAGCTGTGCTTACCAACGAGTTTTCTGGTAGAGTTATGAATTGTTCGCCATCTCAGCTTGTGCCTGCAGGAGCCGGCCTCAATCCCGAGTACCAATCTTGCGCTCTGACAGGCTCACAGCCTGGAAGCACGACCGTGTCAGGTGAAGCATACTACAGTGCATCATTTACCTATTCTAGATCTAATCTGTGGCGCGATTTTGGCGTCATCATTGCTTTCACGCTGCTGTACATCACGATCACCGCTTTAGCTTCTGAGCTCTTCTCCTTTACTGATGGCGGTGGTGGTGCCCTGATCTTTAAGAAGACGAAAAAAGCCAAGCAACAGATCAAACAAGAAGAAAAGGCTACGGTTGCAGATGAAGAGAAGGTTGCAAAGGATACCGCACCTGCTGCTTCAAGTTCTTCGAGCTCCGGCACTGTTCAGGCTCAGGAAGCTGGAGATGGCAAGGACGAAATCACTGATGAAATTGCTCGGAGCAAGAGTGTTTTCACATGGGAGAACGTTGAGTACGAGGTACCATACCAGGGCGGGACACGCAAATTGCTTAACAAGGTCAACGGTTATGTCAAACCTGGGATCATGATTGCTCTAATGGGTGCCTCAGGCGCTGGAAAGACCACACTGCTGAATACACTTTCTCAACGCCAGACATCTGGAGTAGTCAAAGGAGATATGTTAGTTGATGGGCGTCCGCTCGGCATTGAGTTCCAAAGAGGCACTGGGTTTTGCGAACAAATGGATTTGCATGAGATGAGTGCTACCATTCGCGAAGCATTGGAGTTCTCTGCTCTATTGCGACAAGACCGAAGTGTATCAAGGGAGGACAAGATTGCTTATGTGGACAAAATTATCAAACTGCTCGAACTGCAGGACATCGAAGACGCCGTGATCATGTCTTTGGGCGTAGAACAGCGAAAACGACTTACCATCGGTGTCGAGCTTGCTGCGAAACCAGAATTATTGCTATTCCTGGATGAGCCTACCTCGGGTCTAGACTCACAATCGGCCTTCAATATTGTCCGTTTTTTAAAAAAGTTGGCACATGCTGGACAAGCCATCATTTGCACCATTCACCAGCCATCCTCGATGCTGATACAGCAATTCGACATGGTCTTAGCCTTGAATCCAGGCGGCAATCCTCTTTACTTCGGTCCCATTGGAGACGACGGCGAAGACGTCATCAAATACTTTGCTGATCGTGGCGTACAATGTCCACCAGGCAAAAATGTTGCTGAATTTATCCTAGAAACTGCAGCCAAGAGCAAACGACATCCGAAGACGGGGAAGCGAATTGATTGGAACGATGAATGGAAGAACTCCGAACAAAACAAGGAGATGCTCCAAGAGCTCAATCGGCTGAAAGAGGTACGGTCCAAAGAGGTTGGTCAAACCGATAGCAAGAAGCAGGAGCTCGCTTTTGCCGCTCCTGTTTGGCTACAGACGTACCTTTTGACAAAACGCACTTTCACTGCTTACTGGCGCGACCCATCATACCTATACGGCAAGCTCTTCGTCGCAGTCATTATCGGTCTTTTCAATGGCTTCACCTTCTACATGCTCCAGAATTCAGTCGCCTCTCTAGAGTCACGAATGTTTTCGGTCTTCCTCATTCTTCTGATCCCGCCAACAATCGTCAATGGTGTCCTACCCAAGTTCTACATGGCCCGAAGTCTTTGGGAAGCTCGGGAGCACCCCAGCCGCATCTACAACTGGTTTGCGTTCTGCACTGCACAGGTCGTCACATCAATACCATGGGCCGTGATCAGCTCGATCTTATACTTTTGTTTGTGGTGTAAGTATTATTCCCAAACCAGTCTCGTTTTCCACAAGCTAACTGTTTCCTAGATTATCCCGCTAATCTACCATACGAATCATCCACCGCAGGTTACGTCTTCCTCATGACGATGCTATTCTTCTTCTTCATGGAAAGCTGGGGCATGTGGATCTGCGCATTTGCTCCTGACTTTAATGTCATTTCAAATGTATTGCCTTTTTTCTTCGTTATGGTCTCGTTATTCAACGGCGTCGTCCGACCATACGACCAACTACCAATCTTCTGGCGCTATTGGATGTACTACATCAACCCAAGCACATGGTGGATAGGCGGCGTCCTAGCCGCAACACTAGGCGACTTCCCAATCCAATGCGCCGCCGGCGAAGCAACGCTCTTCAATCCCCCGCCAGGCCAAACATGCGGCAGCTACGCAACCTCGCTAGTCGCAGCTATGGGATCCGGATACATAACCAACCCTTCTGCCACAGCGGACTGTGGTTACTGTCCATACGCGAATGGGAATGAGTACCTCGCTACGCTCAATATTTCGCCGGGAGATAAGTGGCGCGATTTCGGCGTTTTCTTGGCTTTTGTGATTAGTAATTGGGCGCTGGTTTACTTTTTTATTTATACTGTTAGAGTTAGGGGGTTTACGTTTGGGATGGGGCCGTTGTTTGGATTGTTGGGGAGGGGAGTGGATGGGGTTAAGGGGTTAGGGAAGAGGAAGGGGAAGGGGAAGAACCAATCTGAGACAAGTGGATAGTAGATGGTAGGTGTGGTATGTACGTTAGGTACATGTACGTTAGTAACTTAATTTGGACGCAGATGGAACACTCATGATATCTACCTTGACCTATCCAATATATTACTGGGCCGTGCCGATTGTATACTTGTTACTATCTGAGAAGGCTGATAGTGGGAGAGACTCTTGAAATGCTTAAATTCTAATACATTCTTCCTGTCCCGACGGTCGCAAGGTTCTACGTTCTAGATACATCATTGTCCAACACTTTCAATCACGTTCCTCAACATCTCCCCTCACCATCTCCTTATCCAGCATTTCCACCATCTTATCAACGCCCAACGCCTCTGCAGCCTCCTTTATATCAGGTAGCATCTGGTCGCGTCGCCCCTCGATATCAATAGCCTGCCATGCGCCTGCACGAATAGAGTTCAACATCCACTCTAGGACAAATTGAAGGCCACCGCTGCTACAGTCTAGTTCAAATGTGATTGTTGTTTCATTGTAGAATGAGGTGATGCTCGCTCTTGGCCATAGGTATGATGCTAGGTACTTGGGGATTTGCTGACAGACTTCTGTATCTTGGCAGGGTTCATCCGACACTCTTTTTTGGTAAGGGTTGTAGTGAAAGATTGTCATAGGAATATCGGCAATTGATCTGGGTTGCAATACCAGGGATTTGTTGGCAACGATGTATTCGAGGTTTTCGTTGTGGATTCTCCAGAACATGGTGGAATTCATTTTGGAGATACACTGAGGACGAGTTATTCTATGGCTGAAAGCTGAACATTGGTTCAGCTTTACAGGAGTAGTATAGAAGGAAAATCATATCTCGGAGGTGGACTGACTCTTTTGTACCTGAGTACAAGCCTTCATGATTGAGAGCAGATGTTTGAAGGATCGGTCTGCCAAAAATCAGCTTTGTGGAAGTGGTGATTGTCAAACCCGCAATGATTGTTCTTTCCCTCACAAGGTGACAGGACAGCTAGTTTGGAGCAAGCGGTAAATGTTAAAAAACTGAGCAAGGACTGAAACGCAAGTAAGTGATGAGTCAGCGAGGTATTGTTTGGTGCATTGTGTTTGCAATGAGTCTATAACCCCCGGGCAGACGAGCCTTGTACCAGTATGGTGACTGTGCTTACAACAAATGAAAGGGATATTCCTAAGTCTTGTCATAGACAGATTGTGAGACGACCATGTTACCATAACCCAAGTATATGACCACTGGAAGTCATGTTGACGTGGCACGGCTGTTTATTCTGTCAACAAGAATAGTTACACAGCCTCGGACAAGCATAAAAGGTATGCTAGACGCGGACCGGCTCGATGCCTTGATAGTTAATTCCATAGTATGTCGTCGTGGTATCCTCGTAAGGTTTCACTCAGGCACAGAGTGAAAGAACGTCTGGACTGTAAACAGATACATAAGGCTAAACCGATCAATACCTTCACTCCCAGAATGCCGTGCATGTTGTTTCCCCCCCCAGTACTCTCCTGCTGTTCCTCAGCAGCATTCTCAGTCACGTAAAAGGGGTTCATACCATAACGTTCCATGATCAGTCACTATGCCTGACCAAGTACTAATAGCAGATCGTGATAGGCATGTCTCGCCTTAGGGATCGCGTTGAGAACATAATACTAACCGTGTAACAGCATACTTGAATCTCCGACCATTCAGATCATACACATCCACACAGATAGCACCCACGCCGGGCGGGGAGATCATTCTGACTTAGAAGAATTCGTCACCGAGTCATACCCCATCTTCCTGGCAGACAAAATTCTCAGTTTCCTGCCGAGACCGCCTAACGTTGTTGAGCAAACTGCGATCGATGTTTCTGCGTGGTCGCAGGCATCAACATTGGAAAATGACATGGAGAATGTATCACAGGTTTTGAACCCTTTGGTTCCTTTCGTTACTCCTTTGCGACCACAAAATACTCTCAGCACCTCAGACGAATTCCAGACTGCGTTTACATCCCGCACAATCACACCTGGTGGCACAATGTTTTCACCGTTGTCGTATCCAGAGGAGAGCCCGTCGAAAGTCGTCGCTCTTTTCGTCCACACTCCAAGCGCAATTCCTTCTACACTCTTCTCTCCGCCAAGGGCTCCAGCATCCCACTCTGACGCACCAGCATCCCATGGTAGAGGAAAAGGACGCGGTCGTGGCCGTAGAACAGTATCTCCGCTGCCTCCAGCACCATTGATCGAATTCGAGGTCACACCACGATCGATTCATGGGCGTCTGCCAAGGCAAACACTCGTCCTTCGCCATTGCATCGAGATAGAGCCATTGAAAGATGTCTTCGAGTGGAGCAAGAAATGTGTTGAAGAGGGTAGGATTGTAAGCCTAGAAGGCTGGCTGGTCAAGTTCCGGGACACGGAACGCATTCGAGATGTTATGGAAGTTTGTATTATGTTCGGTCTCATAAAATTGAGAGACGAATGTATGCGGATGGTTGAGAGGTTCCAGGGAACCGGTGAGGAGGTTGAAGCTCAATTCTGAGGAGGGCAATCTCAGGGAATGAGAGAAGGTGAGATAATTGTTTGGGAGATGACCGCAGGAAGTGACTCGCAAGCAGAAGAAAGTTCACGGGAGTTCGAGAGCAGAAGGATAGACAATACTACACCTGAGTACACACTAAGGATGCATTGAAGGTACGAATCAGGACAGCTCTATGACAGAAACAGGTCAGAGCTGAGAACAATTCGATGCAAGAAGATGCATGCTTAATAGTGGGTGCTATTAGAGCAGTCAGTTTCGCAAAGCGAGCAACAAGTTTAAGAGAGGAACCTCTGCTTCACGAATTTGAACAGCGGAACTCGAAATGACCAATGCAACGATCAAGCGGTGCATGTTCTTGAAAAGCACGCAGAATCGATAACCCAAAGACTTGTTGGACTGACACAAACTGAAGCCGGTTAAGGCAGAACAATGTCGTATGCTCGACTGGCTAGATCAGTAGAATCTAGCTTAGCGCAATCTCAATGATTAGGGTATCATGTTTGAAAGTAACCTCGCAGTACAGAAGTTTGAAATTGAAGCCAAGCAAATTCAGGGACGAGACAGATACTTATCGATCGAAGAATCCTCCGTCGCTCATTTCATCCTCTGAAGAGTCACTCTTCATGCTGTTTCGGTGGATCACCGTGTCGTCTTCCATGTTTCGTGTCATCGGTCTACTGTGGGTGGTTGAGGATGTTGCTTTCACCTTCATTTGATTCGATACCGAAACAAGCTCTCGATCAATATCTTTGCTGATCGTATGGCTGGGATTTGATTTGCCATCACGAAGAGCTTTCAGCTCAACTTCACCGTGTGCCATTGCCGCTTTCACAACGTACCACATCGGTGGCTTCGTCCGTGCTTCAACATTCACTTTGCCTTCCTCTGCCTCATCACCCTCATCATCTTTCTCGTGACCGGTCTGCGATGCAAATATGGAAGCGTACTTTTGGTCGAGCGGGGCATAAATAGCATAGTTTCGGTTGACCTCCATTTCGTGAATTTTGTTATCCAGCTCGCCATTATCGTTTCCAGCATCCTTCTGTTTGCGCAGCCGCTTCAGCCGCTTCTCTGCTTTCTGTCTCTCAATGAAGCGCACATAGTGGTAGCGCTCAAGCGTTTTCCTGGCCTCTTTCTTGGTTTTTGTCTTATCTTGTTCGTGAAGCAGGGCAGCCAGTTCACGTTCTTTCTCTTGCTTAATGGTACTTGGGAGTTTGCCTCGAGCCAGCAACTTACGCAACGAGTGTATTCGACTAGATCTGTTTTGCTTGCGATCCTTCTTCGTGTGTTTATTCGAAGGTCGTGAAGAATTGGTCTCTTGACCTTTTTCGTCGGAAGAAGGAGAGGTATCCTCACTCAACTTTCGTGCTTTTCTTGAAGCTCGATCCGAAGGCTCTTCATGGCGTCTCTTGTTTGAACTCAGTTGCCCCCCAGCCTTTGGCATGATTGACATGGTGGCTGGCTTCGCAAGCCGTTGTCAACATGGAAGTGCGTATGTTATTCAAGCGAACCACGAGAAACATGAAATATATTATTGGCCGATGTTCTACCGGTCAAGCTGTTACTCATTAGCGCAAACAACCTCATGCAGTCCTACTGACATGGTTCACAGCATCGAGTGTCAAGCGGCATCTGGTAAGTGTAGATCCTGAAGATGGGCTGATTCACAGACCACAAAGACCATTCTAAAAGACCAATTTCAAGATGTTGATGTGCTCTCGAGCCCGAGAAGATGGAAGCAGCTATTCGCTTCTCTCAAAACTCCTTACCCGGCCAGAATGATCAGCACTTCCTCAAAGTTGACATTGCCGGCCGCATACTGCAAGTATATAATGCCACTGCTGAAAGGAATTCCGGACTTGATTACGAACTTGTGTACGAGTCAAAGAAGCTCCCTCTTTTCCGAGCGTTCGATTGGCACCCGACAGAAGCCGGCATCGTTGCCGTAGGGCAGACTGGAGGGGAAGCAAGTCTCGTGAATCTTGCCGACAATGAACAGATGCCACTGGCATTTTCGCCAAGGACACCACGATCATGTAATGCTGTTGGCTTGAACACACTGAATTGGCTGGCTATTGGTTTCGATAAGGCCCGAACAGACTACTGCTTGAATATCTGGGATATCAACCAAAAGCCGAATGGCACACGAGTAAAGCGTTACGAGAAGAGTAGTAATGAACCACTTCACCGTCTTGCTAGCGGCGAACAGATCACGAGCCTCCGGTTCTTCCAAGACCAACCTAAGTTGCTGGCAGCAGGCGTCAAAAGTCAATTCATTCGATTGTACGATTTACGAGAGCCGACACCGACTTCAGCATTGCAATTTGGGACTCGATGTGTACATAATATTGCCGTCAATACCCAAGACGAGCATTACTTTGCGTCGTGTCTACCTTCGAATAGTCCTACGGTTTCGGTGTGGGACAGAAGAATGATTACACGGACGAAAATTGCACATCTTGGTTTCGGAAATCATATCAGTCCAGCTGAACAACATCCCGAGGTTTCGCTTGAGCTCAAAAATGCAGTCGACTCGCAAGGTCAGATCTGGGGATTGCGGTTCTCCAAAACACATCGTGGCCGTTTGGGTGTCCTTTCGAGCACTGGACAATTACGTATACTCAATTTTCTTTCTGATTATGCTGAACAGACACAAGACAAGGTCGAAGAGCACTCGGGAAACGTGGTGACCTGGGACGAGCAGATGCCTCGGGGAATCCGTCTCAAGGACTCAGTCAGCATCACGAATGCTTGTTCCGAAAGCCCTGAGGTAGAGGAGACGAAGAGGGTCGTCTCGTTTGATTTCACAACAGCAAAGACGAAACGTGGTCAGCCACAGGTTATCACTCTGACAGGAGAAGGGGAAGTGCAGTTGCGGTCCGTCCTTGCTCATCCGTCACCCAGAGGAATCTCAACTAGGGCTTATTTAATAGGCAGCGACGATGCGCACATCACTAGCAGAGACGACATAGTGGTGCAGCACGCGCTCCGAGCTCCGCCGCATCGTCACAAGAGCATTGTCGAACAGTTAAGATCGACGTCACTTTTTCAAGATAGGTGTGAGGCAGGCTACATGCTTGATGCTGACAAAAACGCAGCCATTGTCAAGGACGACACAAGTTTAGAAATATTTTGGCTTTGGCTCAAGCACGCGAAGCAGATTTCGGCGGATAATGCGTTGGTCCAGGGTGGCGTGGACTTATCCTTTGTTGGCGTTTTTGGTTTCTGGATGGAAGAAATCAGTGTTAAGAGCAGAGCATCAACTATTGTTCCCAATGTTGGTCATCAAACCCTTCCTAACTTACTTCAAGCCCTTGTTCGCCGTCTCAATCTGTCTCGTGGCAAAGGATGTCCTACCGAATATCCTCACAACCGAGCTTTGTGCCTCCACGCAGCAGGCTTGCCATGGACTTACAGTCAAGTCGAAAAGTCATGTGACATTCTCATTTCCGAGGGACAATATACTAAGGCTGCGGCAACAGCTATGTTTGCTGGTGAGATTAGGCTGGCGCAGAAAGTACTCCGAGCAGGAGGCAGTAACCAGGACCACAAGATGCTGGCAATGGCACTTGCAGGCGCGAGAAGTCGACACCAGTTTCAAGGGAATCAAAGCATCGAGAAGTCCCAAGTTGAAGAGGGCGATTCGCACGAGACGGAAGAGGACGATTGGCAAGCTATCGTCTCTGCAGTCTCGGAGGACCTGACAGACCCCTTCGCAAGATCTATACTTGCATACGTCAGAAGTGGGGGGTGGAAGGCAGTGCTTGCTGAAGCTTCGTTACCACTGAGATATCGTGTCAATGTTGCGCTGCGACATTTTGACGACTCGGAGCTTACCCGTTTCTTGTCTAGCATGAAGCAAGAGCTCGTTCGTGGCGGCAATCTAGAGGGTGTGCTTCTTACAGGCCTTGGGACCAAGGAGTGCATCGAACTACTGTCAAATTACGCCAGAATCACTAATGACATACAAACTGCTGCGCTTGGTATGAGTTTTGCCGCTGCGAGTGACCGCTTCTTGTGGTCCGATAGCTCTTGTATTAGGACGATTTCATGTTTCCGTGAGACGTACAAGTTACAGCTTCTCTCTTGTGGCTTGAAGTTTGATAAGGCCCGCTTCGATGTTGTCCTTGCGCGAGAGATACGAGCGAGCAAGTCTTTGCCGGCAGCCTTGGCAATACGAAAGAAAGAACAAGTCAGGCTTGTTTGCACTCACTGCAACCAGTCAATTTCACAGTTCGGCCATGAGCAACAGGTCTTGGAGCACAATGCTCGTATAGGCGAAGCCTCAAAGACTGCCCTCGCGCCGGAAAGGGCGGCAGTCGCAGGCACGGTTTGCCCTAGATGTGGAAAGCATCTTCCTCGCTGCGGTGTTTGCAATCTCTGGCTTGGCACAGCAGATGAGACGTTTTCAAAGTGGTACAAGCCGCCGTCTTCCGCGAGTCAATGCAACAGTAATAACATGGACCTTGCGGGCAGCATGGTCGGAAGCACCATTACAGCCATAGGGCCGGGCGAGGGCACGCCAGCAGTATCCGTTACCGGAGCTGTCGATGTGATCGGCACGAGAAGAGCCGGACAAGCTTTATCATCCTCTACAGCAGGTGGAGAAGTGGCGATCGAGGTTGTTGACGAGGATATTACAAAACAAGAAAGAGAGAAGAAGTGGTATGAAGCCATGCATAAATTTACCGCATTCTGCACAAGATGCTCGCACGGATTTCATGCTGAACACGCCAGGATGTGGTTTGAAGGGGGTGATGGACGAGAAGGCCATCGAGCTTGTCCCGTGCCTATGTGTGAGTGCTTGTGTAATGGCTAGATCATCTCAATTATTACTAGTACTCCTTAGGACTCTGCCTTGAGGAACCAATCTCTTGCATGTGCCATCAAAGGCATGCTATGACGTAGTATATCGAAATTGTTCTTTCGCATCAGGATCCCACCAAAGCTGCCGCATGTACACTACCTAGGTACCAACTCAACCAGTCTTGCGCAGTCACTGTTCGTTGTCACTGTGACGCTAATCAGCATGGTACATCTGGAAGAGCTGTCTCCAGATGGCGACGGTGCACCTTCTACAGCATCAACGCAGATAGGTACCACAGCGGCTGACGCTTCAATGGACGACATTTACGATCGTGCTGTTGCGCAGGGAGGCTTCAACGACAAGACTTTCGAGGAAGCACTCTCCGATCTCAGCAAGACACCATTGTTCATGACGAATCTCGAGGATGCCGGAAGTATGCGACCCTGAACATGAGCGCGAATCACGACTGAGGTTGTCCAGACGAAGAGAATGTCGTTCTCGAAGCCTTGAAAGCCTTGCAATATGAAGGTCCGAAATCAGAAGCTGCTCAAAACTTCAAAGACCAGGGCAACGAATGCATCAAAGAAAAGAAATGGTCCGATGCAAAAGAGTTCTACACAAATGGAATCGTTCTCCTCCGAAGTACCGACGAGGCAAAGTGGGACAAGCCGGAGAACATGGAGGACGAGGAGCAGAAGCGACTCGTGCTCAACGAACAATTGCATATCAATCGTGCGCGGGCTAATCTTGAGCTCAGTAAGTTATGGTATTTGAGATGGTTCGTTTGACTAACTCATGGTAGAAAACTACCGTTCCACCATCTTAGATTGCGGCACGGTTCTCAAGATCAACCCAACCAACGTGAAGGCCCACTACCGGTCCGCATCTGCTCTATTTGCTCTCGACAAAGTGTATGAAGCCTTAGATGTGTGCTATCGTGGTATCAAACTGGACGAGTCCAATCAGCCGATGCGGACCTTGTTGGAAAAAATACAAAAGCGATCAAGAGCAAAAGAGGAGCAAGATCGCAGACGCAGGGCTGACAAGGAACGCAAACAGAAAGAAAACGTCATGCTCATCACAGCGATTAAGGCTAGAAACATCAAGCTGCGGGGCTCGCAGCAAAAACGACCAGACATGGCAGACGCAGAGATAAGGCTTGTCCCGGACCCGCTATCACCTACCAGCACCCTAGAGTTTCCAACCATGTTTTTGTATCCAATGCACAACAACAGCGACTTGATCAAGGCCTTCTCCGAAAAGGATACCATACACCAGCATCTAACTATCATGCTACCGCTCCCATGGGATTCAAAAGGTGAATACAGAGTGAATACCTGCGAGTGTTACATGGACACAATCTCTGGGGGAATAATGAAAGTTGGCAAGAAAATCTCTCTGCTGGAAGTATTGTCCAGTGACAAGGTCGAAGTGCTGGATGGTCTTGTGAGGATATATATCGTGCCTCAAGTGTTGGCATCGACGTGGATAGACGAACTCAAGAGGAAGAGGGGCAAGTGATGATCGATAACAAGTACCTAAGTAGTCAACCTCCAGCAACCTCGAACGTTCATAGACCAAAAGGGCTGGATTTGCTGTCAGTGAATCCCGCGTTATGCACATGAGTACCGGCTAAATCACATCGAGCATTTTTCTCAGACCGTGTCAATCTGTTTAATCAAGAGATTGGAGCAGATGCCCAATTGTATTCAAGGCAATTCGCAAATTGTTTGCGGTTGATTACAAGCAAGTCGAGAGTCATACTTTCCTGCAAACATATACTCTATACTGCTAGCAATGCACTTTCACCAGGATATATTAGTACCTCACTGTACAACCACGGCCATGCATCGTTGTGAGAGTCGCTCAATAAAGGTCGTACTTCCGTTTCGAACACCTTGTCGTCCCAGCATATGAGGCCCTATTTGTTGGGATCAAGTCGAACGACACTAGAGTACCCCGTAGGTATGCTTTATAAGTAACCCGAACCTGCCGATTTCCACTCCTTATGTCAACTAATGGGACTGGCGTCGGCTAGCGAACCCTCCTTTGCGCTGATATCGGCTATGGAGTTCGCAGAAGTCTTCACATGGCCCACAAGTGGTTGTCCTGTCCAACCTTCCACAACTACGCTATCGGAGAAGAGGTAAGCACAGTCACCAGTCATGGTACATCACTCGTTTGGCTGCTTCATCTTACGTATCTTGCGCCCTGGCTGCAAGTTTGTACAGTATGGTTGAAGTGACCAGAGCGAGAAGCAAGCGAAACCGGGGTCGTTGCGGCACAAGCGAGCATTACGCTTGTGGCGTCGACTAATGACGATGGAACTGACTTGCGATGATGTTGCATTAGCTCTGAAGATTAAATTCGCACTGCTTTGAACCTCACTTCAACCATCCAACCACCATCGACTTTGAACTCTCTGCCACTGGATTTCGTGCCATGCTTCCAGATTTCCTCCTGAAAAGCTTGTCATACCTGAGCAAACGCTTATGATCAACCGACCCTAAAATCATCATCCTTGCTGTTCCTGACGCACGAATCCGCCCCCGAATTGGTCGTCCCGCTCCACTAACCCACTCTGCGAGCAACCTCGATCGAACTACTCGCCCACTATCCTGTTCCAGCCTGGCCCCGTGCAGGAAACGTGGTTGCCCGAACTTGACGAACCCACGGCAATCACGAATGCCGCTTTAAAGGTCGGATGAAAGAACCCAATCAGTGGCCAAGACACGATGAATACGCTCCAGAACCCCTCTTTTCCGCAGCCCGCCTATGGATATGGTAATTCCATGGGCCAGCCTGAAACCATGCCACAATTCCAGTCCGACTTTTCTCAGACTCAACTTCAACAATTGACAACTCTTCCGAACACATCTCAACGGCCTCCACAATTTGCTCAGCAGCCGCAAGGCCAAACACCTTCTCACCTGTATCAACAATACCAACAGCAGCACAACCAGCAGCATCCTGGCCCGTCCGCGCAGCTTCAAAACCGTGGAGCGCTAGCTTTGGCGCAAGGTACTTACTATGGTAAGCTTCACAATTCTGAATCTGCCACTAACGTAGAACAGGCCAACAATCCAGACACTCACCTGTCAATCCGCATCAGCGTCAGCAGTCCGCGAGCTTTTCAGGAAATGGTCCGAATGAATCCTTGCAAGCACCGGCACCTATGTTCATGCAACAGAGCGTGATGCAACAAGGCCACACAGCAGCGCAAATTGGTCAAAATAGTTCCTCGTCGCAGATCTCTCGCAACCCACCACTACCGTCATCAAGCGCAATGAACCCACAAGCAGTAGCAAGAGAAGAAGAAAGGGTAACGACGCTGCTTGAGATAAACTCCCATCTGATACAAGAGGTTATGGCTTTGCAAGCGCAGGGCAAGGCAGGTTCCTCAGGACAACGCTCTCCTACCTCACCAACTTCTGGCATTGATGCTTCAAATGCTGGTTCCAACAGCCCGAGCGATCCTTCTAAGCGGCAGCCATCAAGTCAGGAATATGCGGATTGCATGCGTAGGCTTCAGGCCAATCTGGCCTACTTGGCTGCGATAGCTGATGCGAATAAGAAGGCATCGGGAGCTCGGCCTGTTGGTCCAGCCATCATGATTCCACCTCCTCACCTTACTTCAGTGAATGGCTTGTACCAAAAGCTCAAGACATTGTTTCCAGAAGCGAGCCAAACGACTCTTAACAAGGCCATGGCCGTGGTAAACGCTCAAGCTGCAAGGAACTCGCCTATGCATGCGCAGGGCGTGAGCTGAAAGCAGAAGCCGAGCACTTAAACGTGCTGTAATCTACCAAATCACAAAATCGGAAACTACAACATCAGAACAGAAGCGAACAGGACAGACAAGCAACAATCTCTTCCACGAACGAGAGTAGTGCTAGTATGCACCGAGCTTCTACGGGCCATACATCACAGCAAACAAACACAGGATTCAACAGCATCTATCTTTGTGATCCTGTGCCAGAAGAGCTGCATGCATGTGTTTTCAAACATACCTACTCATCTATTTACAAGACAGGGTGTTTCGCGATGGTCTGTGGTACAAAACCGTGGCAGCGCAGGGGCAGGCGAGAACTACGGACGACAGATAGGAATGTGCAAATCTTGACATACATAGGACGACTTTATCAGTGAAGTGTCGGGATAGGTAAGAATTTACAGGAAATCGAAGTGTTGAAGTACTGAAGTGTCCAACAAAATAATATAAATGTTTCCCGCGTGGCTAGTGCCTTGCGCGCTTAATAAAGTGGCAGAAAAGATTGTAAGGGAATCCTCAGCCTTGCCTCCACTAGATGTCAGTCCGTTCTAAGGTGTACTTCACATTCCTCTCACATATGTCACAATAAACAGTAGTAGTAATTACCATTGGGCCTTTTGTAGAGGTCAATTGCTTCTTGTCGCTCCTTCACAATCTTTTCATGCGACCAACTTTCGCCCTCCAAACATACAGGGCATATACTTCTTCGCTCAGCATTTCCTCCCACCAGTCGCACCACTTACTCCTCAGACCTTGTTGGATTTCATCCTTGGGAAAACCCATCCGTACCAGAAGCATCTGGAACTTTGGCCACAACGCCACTCTTTTTCGCGCACATCCCCCATATCGAGCATCCTCGACCTCGACTTTGTCAGAGTCTGCAATCACCCGAACCTCGAACGAAAGCGGCAAATTAAACGCCCAATCAACAGAAATGTCGACGAATGGCGATCCTAATGGATTCAAGAGAAGGAATAGCCTGGAAACATCGCATGAGCGGCCTAAGAAGCAGTTAAAGCGAGATGTGGTGAATGGTGTTTCGACTCCTGGTGATGCCACGCCTCAGAATGGCTCCATTTACGACGTTGGTCACTCTGCTCAGCAGCCACTACTGCCAATAACTGCAGGCATTCCCCCAGCTGGTGACTCGCCTGAGTGGCAAGCGACTATAGAGAGGGTTATCAAGAGTGTGGTATCTATACACTTCTGCCAGACTTGCGCCTTTGATACCGACCTATCCTTCGCTTCCCAAGCAACCGGCTTCGTCGTGGATGCAGAGCGAGGGTATATCTTGACCAATCGCCATGTTGCCTGTGCTGGGCCGTTTTGGGGTTACTGCATATTTGACAACCATGAAGAATGTGACGTTCGCCCTATATACCGCGACCCTGTACACGACTTTGGCCTGCTGAAGTTCGATCCTAAAGCAATCAAGCACATGCAAGTTAGTGCCTTAAAATTGCAGCCAGAGTCTGCAAAGGTCGGTGTTGAGGTTCGAGTGGTGGGCAATGATGCTGGGGAGAAACTGAGTATTCTGTCTGGGGTCATCAGCCGGCTTGATCGAAATGCTCCTGATTATGGTGAAGGCTACAGCGATTTCAATACTAATTACATACAAGCTGCGGCGGCCGCCACTGGTGGGAGTTCCGGATCCCCTGTCGTTAATTTGGCTGGCAATGCAGTGGCACTTCAAGCTGGAGGACGATCGGATGGCGCAGCTACTGATTTCTTTTTACCACTCGATCGACCATTACGAGCTCTGCAATGTATTCAAGAGGGCAACCCAATCGCAAGAGGGACGATACAGACACAATGGATTCTTAAGCCATATGACGATTGCCGAAGACTAGGCTTAACCCCACACTGGGAGAGTGCAATGCGCGCAGCGTCCCCGGATGACAATAGTATGCTTGTTGCAGAAATTGTGCTACCTGAAGGTCCTGCGGATGGGAAACTTCAGGAAGGCGACATTTTGATCAAGGTCAATGGAGAGATGCTGACGTCCTTCATTAAATTGGACGCTACGCTCGATGCAAGTGTTGGAAGTAAGGTCAAACTTCTTCTTCAACGTGAGGGAGAAGACCACGAGGTTGAGTTAGACGTTGGTGACTTGCACGCCATCACTCCAGATCGATTTGTTACTGTCGCCGGCGGCAGCTTCCACAACCTATCGTATCAACAAGCACGACTTTACGCTATTGCATGCAAGGGTGTGTATGTTTGTGAAGCAGCAGGGTCCTTCAAATTGGAAAGTGCACTTTCGGGGTGGTTGATCGATACTATCGATAATAAGCCTACTCCAGATTTGGACACGTTCATTGAAGTCATGAAAGGTATCGCAGACAGGACTCGGGTGGTCATATCATATCGCCATATTAGGGATCTGCACACACAAGCTACGAGCATTGTCCACATTGATAGACATTGGCATAAGCAGATGCGATTACTCACACGAAACGACGAAACAGGATTGTGGGATTTCAAGATGCTCGGCAAGCCACTTCCCGCATCACCACCAGTCAGACGATCAGCAGACTTCATCCAGCTAGAAGGGGTAACGCATTCTGCTGCGGCAGAAATAGTGCGCTCCTTTGTCAAGGTTACATGCTACATGCCAGTTAAGGTCGATGGCTATCCTCAAGCTCGTAGAACAGGATTTGGAATAGTCATTGATGCAGAGAAAGGCCTGGTTCTAATATCGAGAGCCGCTGTTCCATACGACCTTTGTGACATCACCGTGACTATTGCAGACTCCCTTCAGATCGAAGGCAAAGTAATCTTCCTCCATCCACTCACAAATTACGCAGTGATCCAGTACGATCCTTCTTTGGTTGACGCGCCTGTGCAAGCGGCGAAGTTCTCAGAAGTACCTGTCAAACAGGGGCAAGACACCATCTTCGTGGGATTTAACCAAAATTACCGCATCGTCGTGGCCAAAACGGTAGTGACAGATATTACTGCTGTAGGCATTCCCGCCAACCCCGCAGCCCCTCGGTACAGGGCTATTAATCTGGACGCCATCACGGTAGATACTGGGCTGTCCAACCAATGCGCCTCAGGTGTGTTGATTGGTGCAGACGGAGTGGTTCAGGCCTTATGGCTTACATACATGGGCGAGAGGATTCAGGGCAGCCGACGAGATACTGAATATCATCTTGGTCTGGACACAACTATGGTCAATCCTGTCATCAAGCAGATCCGGGAAGGTACAATACCTAAGCTCCGAATTTTGAACATGGAGTCTTATGTTGTGCAAATGGCGCAATGTCGGATCATGGGAGTTTCAGAAGAATGGATCAAGAAGGTCGCTAAGGCAAATCCCGCCAGGCACCAATTGTTCACTGTACGAAAGGTTGACTGTGCACCGGTGGTGGGCCCAGCGGATGGGCAGCAGCTACGGGAAGGAGATATCATTCTTACACTAAATGACCAACTGATTACCAGGGTTTCAGATTTCGACATCATGTATGACCAGGAAAGCTTGGATGCTTTAGTAGTCCGAAAAGGCAAGGAAGTACGATTACGAATACCCACAGTGCCAACAGAAGACCTCGAGACTTCGCGAGTGGTAGTGTTCTGCGGAGCAGTATTGCAAAAACCGCACCACGCCGTCCGTCAACAGATCAGCAAATTGCACTCGGATATCTACGTCAGCGCTAGAAGTCGCGGATCGCCAGCATACCAGTACGGCTTGGCTCCAACCAACTTCATTACACACGTCAACGGAGTTAAGACACCGGACCTTGACGCGTTCGTGAGAGAGGTCAGCAAAATCTCGGACAATACATATTTCCGATTGCGAGCCATGACATTCGACAACGTGCCGTGGGTAGTGACAATGAAGAAGAACGACCATTACTTCCCTATGTCCGAGTACGTGAAGGACACCAGCAAGCCGGCAACTTGGAAGATTGTTTCCCATCGCAGGAGTTCAGATGGGGCGCCGGTTACAGCGGAAGGTATGGATGAGGAGGGCGCAGACGATGGTGGGGAGGAAGTGCCAGAGAATCATTCGAGCTTGATACCCATACATAGATGTCGGTTATAGAAGAAAGCTACGCTGGGTGGGCTGAGGCGTTTTATCTGGAGGCCAATGTGGAAACAGCCACAGGTATTGGGCGCTCAAGCATTAGTTGGTGCAATAAAAGGCTTTCGGGTTTCTTCTCAGCGAGCTAGAGAATATGGATGAGAAGATGGGGTATAAGATGTAGGCGGAGCAGATCGTGCTGACAAAGTTGTCATGATATTAATGATATACTCGAAACGCCTACTGAATTCTGTGTTATTTGCAATCAAGGTCGCTCGTTGTAACTCTAACTTATGCCTGGCTGCCTGAGTACTAGACCCAATTGATAGACTTGCCCAGCAATGGACCACGATAGCAGATAACATTCCCAATCAAGACTCACGTCAGCGATATAACATAGTACTTAGGATAGCAGGTGGGTTGAATCACTTTCGATGCTTCAGAGGGGAAATATCAATGGAAGACAAACGTGATATACCTGCGTATAGGCACATGTTCGTCTTTCGACCACGACCAGCCTCTATGGAAGAAAACTGCAAGACGACATACCAAGCAGAAAGAAATGAAGTGCTGAGACGCAGGCAAGCGTAACCATTTTGTCCAGGCTTAACACAATCAAGCACTGCAGGCACAGTCGTGGTGATTTTACTTGTAGCAGTTTCAAGGGTGAGAGTGATCGTCATACGGTGATCAAGCTCGTTTGCTTGCTTTTCCGCATGCATTTCAGCATTTAACATTTAACATTTCACACGTGACTTTCACATGCTTGTAGATTGAGCCAAGACCAGGAGCAAGTGAGGTATTGTGTGTACGGTACTCTGTAAGGTGGACGGCTTTCTTGATATTTTATTTACTGTAGACAGGTTATCAATGGAAACAATTGTAGTGGCCAACCCACAGACTTGGCTACCATGCCGGCTGTCCAACGATGAAGTCATGGTGGTGCCGGAAGTAATTCATAGTGAGCTGATGAGCACACGACAGCGCGCATGCTCGTGTGCGTGGTAACGCAGAGAGGAGTTTTGAGGAGGTGAAAGTTGCAGGCGCTTTGCGTCACTCTAGCGTGTTCCGAGCCACTTGCGCACTCCCGTTTGCTGTTTCCACACGAACCAGGTTTCTGCTGCTTTTTTCCCAAACAACCAACTTGAGAACAATCTGGTCGTTCCATCTTGCAGTCTTCCTGTTTCCAGCACAAAGTTCTTTTACCTACCGCAGAGTTGGTATTTTACTTATTGGAAAACCATCCATTGCATCTCTCAAAACTCTCTGTCTTCTTTACCAAGGGAGTCTTACTTACATCACACCACAAAATCCCATTCACCATGGCATCTTTCCAAGACCTCAATCCCAGAATTGATCCTGGTATGCAGCAGCAGGCCAGGTACAATACTGCCTCACTCGAAGACGATGCCAGATATGGTACTGCCTCGCTCCAAGATTCTGCTAGATACAATACTGCCTCGCTCCAAGATGATGTCAGAAACAACGCTGCTTCGCTCCAAGATGGTGCCAGATACAATACTGCCTCACTCCAGGACAGTGCCAGATACAATACTGCCTCAGCCCAAGACAAATTCAATCCTAGCAGTGCCACAGTTGCAGACGACACCATTGCTTCAGCTCAAGATCAGGCAGCCAATCTTGCAAGCACCGTGACAGCCAGTAAGGTGTGTACTCATGATATCTGATTGCCGTGATCTTACACTGACCTTTTCTCAGTACTACCGCATCCAATTAGTGGTGATGACAATTGACCATAGCCAGACGCAGCCCAAGCCTACAACAATGTCGCGAACTCTCAATTGGCTCAGGACCTTGCCAACGGGTAAACACTGATACATAGCAAAATGAGGATTAGACTGACAATTTCTCAGACCTGCCGCCACTAGCATTAAGAACCAGGCAAATGCCACTGGTGACGAATTCGCAAATTTGGCCAATTCTCGTCGGGTTCCAAACTACAGAGCTGCAAACAACACCACTTTGACCCGTATGAAAGTTCCACAGCTTGTCTCGCTCTCATCTGACAATTGTATAGACTACCACAGCTTTTTCTGGAACCTCTTCAGCTGGAAGAACCCAAGTACGTAACATCAAACCTCCAACACAAGGCCAATGGCTAACCATTTGCAGGAGCTACTGGCATCACGTTCGCTGGAGTTATTACCTTCATCTTCGCCTGCCGGTACCTCCCAATTATCCAACTGTTCCTCAAAGGTCTCTGGACTGTTCTTGGAGGTAAGATACGACCAGCCTTATCCGTTCAAAGCCAGCGGAGCTAACACGCTATAGTTGTCACCCTCGCCGAAACTGCGGCCAAATACACAATTGGTTCCAGTGTTGCAAGCTCCGTTCGACCAAGAAGATACTACAAAATTCCCAAGGAGACACTTGAGTCAACTCTAGATGATGCTGAGCAATTTATCAACTTCTTCGTCATCGAGATTCAGAGAATAGTATTCGCTGAGAACATCCCAATCACCGCAGGTGTAAGTCACACTCAGCCAGAGACTTGGGTCTTTTCTAACAACTACAGGCTTTCGTGACTGCCTTGGCCAGCTACTACCTCATCAAGCTCCTTCCCGCCTGGGGCTTCGCTCTTTTCGCAACTTCGGTCGTCTTTCTTACTCCTCTGGTCTACGTCTCCAACAAGGAACTCATCGACTCTCAAATTCAACACGCTTCAGAAGTCGTTAGCGAGCAGACAACTCAACTCAAGCAGATCACAACCGAGCAAACCAGCAAAGGCCTTGAGAGCGTCAAGCAATACACTGGTGACTATACCGCAATGGCGTCTGAGTACATTGGAAAGAGCAGACAAAAGATTCCAGGCCTAGCCAACGAGACTCAGTCGGACCTCAACACCAAGTCAGACATCACCACCAGATCGGGTATTAACACTGCAAACTTCCCAGAGGCACCGAGAAACGATGTCTCTGGAACCTCGACAAACCCGTTCTCCAGTGTGCCAAGAAACGAATTCTCAAGTGTGCCAAGAAATGATTTCTCAGGAACCTCGACCAACGAGTTCTCAAGTGTGCCAAGAAGTGATTTCCCGGCAGTCCCAAGAAACGAGTTTGCCGCCGCCCCAAGAGATGAGTTCGCAGGTCTACCAAGAAATGACTTCTCTTCCTCTGTCGAGCACACCAAGCCCGTTGTGTACTCCACAGCTGAGGGTGGTGTGATCGCTGGTTCAGCTATCTAAATTGTGGAAAGATTGGTGCACCGAGCAGCCTAGTATCGAATCCAAGCGTGACTACGGTACCGCTTGTTGCGATCGACTGGGGTAGTTGGTGAACAATTGCTGACTGGCTCGGTTGATATGGCTATGAAGTATGACGCAGTAACGGTAACGATAACGATGACAGCTATCGAGTATGGTATATCATCGAGTACGACAATGTATGTGATGGGTGGCAGACAGCAAAAAGGACGCTGCAGAGAACAAGCAGCATTGAGAATGATTTTAATTGACAAAAAATTATGTATGCGCAAGCAGGCTTACGTATGGCTCAAGCAAGCAATGAAGCGCTGGTGCTGCACCTAGCGGCTACTCAAGGGCTGTTATATAGACATGGTTGAGCAATGACAACTCTTTGCAACCATATACCTGTCCTTCATGCCTTCCTTCGAATGTGTACCTTTAGGCCTGCTTTAATATCCTCACTAGCTGCCCTGGGTTGGAGTAAGCGTGGACAATCCGTCCAATTAATTCGACAAATTGAATCAAAAGCTGGAAGTCAGCATGATGTCTTGTCAGAAGGGCATCAACACAACTCGAGCTAAAGTAGCCAAAAAATTACTCAAGCCAGAACAATGGGAGAAGTGCTTGTTGAGTAGATAAACATTAGGATCCATTGTAAGGATAAGTATCACACAACCAATACTATGTAACATTCTGGGTATTTGTAAACAAGACATTCCAACCATTCCAAATTCCACGCATGTGCTATCCTGCTGCCTTTCCAACACAAAACTCATTCAACACTGTATCATCGTAACACCAAAACACCAACGCTGTTTCTTAAATTTCATTTATGGCTTTGCCTTCCTACGAATCTGCCAACATTTCCTCTCCTGTTTCCGCTTCATTCATCCTCTGAATACTCTCCTTCTTCCTTCCAAACCTAATCTCTGGGAGTTTGAGAGCCAGAGAACTGAGAACAACGCTGACGCTGCTGCCTGCCATGGCTGCTGCGGCCCAGACGGGGCTAAGACGCCATTGGGCAATGGGAAAGAATACACCCGCTGCAACGGGGATGAGGGCAACGTTGTAGATCGCTGACCAGGCGAAGTTGAGTTTCACCCTTAGAAACACGCGTTTGGCGAGACGGACGAGGTGCAGGATTGTTGTGAGGTTTGAGTTTAGCAGGATGAACGAGGCGGATGTGATGGCGACGTCAGAGCCGGAGGAGAGGGCAATGCTCACGTCGGCGGCTGTAAGCGCTGGAGTGTCGTTCGTGCCGTCACCAACGAAAGCGATTTTTCTGAGTTTATTGGCAGGACCCGAGTTCTTGAGTTCGTTGATATAGGCGGCTTTTCCTTGCGGAAGGACACCAGCGCGGACTTTGGATACTGGGATGTCGAGCTGGGAAGCGACGGCGCGGGCGGTGGTGGGATTGTCGCCTGTGCACATGTGGACCTCTATATTTTGGGCACGGAGAGACTGAAGGACGGACACGGCCTCTGGACGCAGTGGATCAGTTATCGCAAACACTGCGATGGGCGTGAAAGGTGTTGCTTCGTCAGCAGAAGCGGTACGTAAGGCAAAGATGGCAGTTGAACAGCCAGTTCCTTGAAAGCGGCCGAGGGTTGTGGTAAGGTAATCGTTCAAAATCCGCTGCTGTGACTGGTTGGTGTCTTCTTGAGGAGAAGAGTTTGGTGGAGAGTTCGAGGCATCAATGCCAAGGGTGGTAAGGAGACGTTCGTTTCCTATCGCTGCTTCATAGCATGTTGGCTTTCCCGAAATTGCGTTATGGACTTCAAAAGTGCCTGTCATACCCTGACCAGGAACTTCCTTGATCTCCTCATTGGTGATGACGATGCGATCTTGGTTTGACATGCTTTCATGACAGAATTTAAGAATGGCTTTGGCGATAGGATGGGTGCAATTTTCTTCGAGAGCCTTGGCGACGTGTAGGACAAGCTGGAGTTGTTGGGTTTCATCTTTCTGGTCAAGCATTTGTACATCCGTAACTCGCATTTGGCCCTCTGTCAACGTGCCTGTCTTATCGAAAACAATGGCATCGAGGTTGGAGGCTTCCTGAAAAGCTTCACCGCCACCTTGCACCAAGATACCGGCTTTGGCAGCAAGACCTCCGCCAACGAATAGTGCAGTAGGTGCGGCAAGTCCAAGTCCACAGGGGCAGGCCACTACAAAGACCGCAATCGCAAATTCCACCGACCAGAAAGCCCAACCACCTCGATCTACGTCCAGCCAGCTCCGAGGTAGCACTGCTGATTGACCTAGTACGAGCCAGACAATCCATGTGGTTATAGCCAAGACTGTAATGACAGGCGTGAAGTAGCTGGTGAACGTGTCCGCGATGCGCTCAACCGGCGCTCGCTTCGCTTGACCGTCTCGAACCACAGCGATAATTTGATCCAGCATTGACTTGCCGCCTAGCTCCTTCACAGCAATTCGAACTGGGTCTGACTTATTGACAGATCCAGTCAAGATCGTGTCGCCTCGCACTTTCCTCGCCAGCTTTGGTTCTCCGGTCAAGGAACTCTCATCAAAAAGGAAGGTACCGTCCTGATCAACGATTCCATCGGTAGGCGGTGAAGTTCCATAAGGAATACTAACGATGTCCCCAATCTCAAGAAGGTCGACTGGTACTTTCCTGATTTGTGGTTTCATATCTTGTTCCCCGGACCCCTCACCCACATCAACCAGAAGAGCTTCACTCGGTCGTAGCTTCCCAAGCATTGCAACTGCATCGCCGGTTTTCGACTTGCTGTATGCTTGCAAGAATTTGCCACAGAGGATGAATAAGACCAGAAAGGTAACGGTATCGAAATACGTGATCGAGCGCCTCGATGTCATTCCCATCTGACTATCACCAGTTGGCCTGGAGGTCAGAGCTTGCATGATGAGGATTGTGAGAGATGAGAAGTATGCAACAGATGTTCCAGCACTGATCAGTAAGTTCATGCTACCGAAGCGATAGAGCCTCCGCAAGACCGGTACTTTGCTTCTGGGTCGCCAGAGGGACCAGATTTCTCTGAACGCTCGGGTGTGGAAGATACTTGCGCCATAGAACATGACGGGAGTTGTGAGGATGAGCATGGCCCAGTCCATTCTCATCGCGTTGCCTGTCCATAACGACTCCTCAAACCACAATCTTGTCGGATTCGTTTCTGAGACAAGACTCATGTAGACAATGCCAATGACAAAACTTGGTACAGCTGCGGCCAATGTGAAGAGGAGATGACGGAGAACTCGACTGCTTTCCTTTCGTTGAACAGTTCGAGACCTTTCTTCCATGCTAGGTGGATGGTAGACCAAGGCACCGATTTCTGGATCAGCAGACTCGATTGCGTATTTCACTTTCCGAATGTTGAGCTCTGGAGTTGGCTTGTACTCGACGGTGAGCCGTGGTGTCTTGAGCGACACTGCTGACACCACACGCACTGCATCGCCGAAGGCCTCATCGACTTTGCTTGTAATCTTTCCAGGACACAATGAACAATGCATGCCCTTTACTTCGAATTCGACGGTCCGGAACGGTGTTTCGTCAACTTCATTCTTGGCCGTTTTCGAAAGTTCTATCACCGAGGCACCAAGCCCCAAATCGTCGATTGCCTCGATGACCTTTTCGATGGAAGTTTGGTTTGTAAAGTGCACGGTAGCACAATTACCCAACAAGTCAACGTTGACAGATGTAATGCCGTGCACCTCTTCCAAGCCTCTGGAAACTGCAGCCACGCATACTCCACAGGTCATACCTTCGATGCTTATGAGGGCTTTAGACGTCTGGTCCAGGTCGTCATTATCGGTAACGAGGACAACCTCATCTAAGGAAGCGTTGAATCCAATGTCATCTATGGCTTCGACAACCTGTTGAGCTGTGGCCTTTTCGCCGCGGAACGTGATCTTGGCATTATTGGACAATAGATTGACCTGGATATCCTCAATGTATTCGACCCGGCGTAGCTGAGTCGTGATCCCGTTCGTGCAGGCAGCACAAGTCATGCCCGCAATTGATATGGTGGCGACATATCGGCTTGTGCCTTCGCTAGGAGTAACTGGAGTTTGTGAATCTGTTGTAATTGGAGTTTGTGAATCTGTCTCTTTTGCTTCTTCAACCAACGTCGGCAAACCTTTCTCGAGTTGTGAAGGTTCATTAGTAGGATGACTCCGTTTCCGCTTAAAACTGATACTCGACAAGGTACGCGAAATTAGGCCTGGTTGTGGAGGCGTCAAGTTTGCTTGACAAGCTCCACAGTTCGCAAGATGCTTTCTTTGATCTTTACTCATGAAGATTGGCAACCCGGAATGCTCTTTAAACTCATCCAGCTTGCTGGAGACATCATTACTGCTGATGATCCGACCTGCCGAGTCTTTGGTAGTAAAGTGGTGTACCTCAAAGGCGGTGTTGAGAAGAACATCAGCGATGGTAGAGGCAAGGCCTGGTGCATGTTGGACAAAAACTGTTTGGCCTAAAAGATTGACGTCCAAAGCATGTATGTCAGGCAATGGCAACACGGTATCATGTATGTGTGTTACACAGGAGGTACAGTGTATGTTTGTGACAAATAGTATTGTGGTCAACACATCCTCCGGTGGTGGTTTAGGTGATTTAGATGGTTTAGGTGGTCGAACAGCGGCGAGTGCCTTGGGCGAAAAGAATGCCATGCTAGGAACCGTTATTCGTGTCATGTTGGAATCTGCTTGAAATTTGGTTGCATGGGACAGCTTTTCATGGGCAAGTTGAATGTCACGCAAGGACAATATCTCAATAGTGATATGAGGCAAGTAGTAATGGGCAGGGAAGGTAATGATGGGGAAAGGCTTTGTCCAGCACAGGCACTCATCAGCACAGTCAGTAATGAATACGAAGTAAAATCGCGGGAAGAAGACAGAAGATGGCAAAAGGCAACATGCCTTATATTTTGCGACATTATCGCGTGAAAGAGGTTGCACTGTAGTTAGTCACGACGGACAAAATGAGTTCGATGGTGGTTGAAGATGATCAGGAACCAAGAGATGTGAGAGGTTGTTTCAGGGCAGTGACCACCGACGAATTGCGTGGTTTGTGCGTAATCTCCACTTTTTGGAAAGGCCAGTGGCAATAGGCGATGCTTGTTCCCCCCGGCGTGCTCCAAACCGAACATCAAGCAACCTTGAAGCCTTATTAGAAGCTTGGCAAGGCAAGGAGCGTGATCTGAAACGGGTCACGTGAACCCGGGAGTTTGACCTTTACTGTACCTTCCCGTCCAATCACGCCTTCGTCGAGAATATCGGCCTGTTGTCACATCAGCATGAACCTTCCATTGCGTAACAGCAAGGGCCGCGTTTGGTTCCACAGTGTATTTGTAATTGGGTTGAGAGGCTAGCACGGTCTTTTCGACTTCCACCCCTCCGAACGTGGTGCGTCTACAATTGGCGGCACCGGAAAGTCCCAAGGCTTGTTTCATATAGACCGTGTCCGCAGCTGCACAAGAGGGCCGAACCCCAAGGTTACATGATGGAATTGCCGATCTCCGCACAAGGTATTCAACCGGGGGAGGAGAAGAAACCACAATCGATACCCCGACGAGGATCATTTCAAGAAGAGACTGCTTGTGACGATTCATTGCGGAAAGTTTATTCCGTGGAAAGGTTGGCGACCCCAGCCGGGATCGTTCAAGAGCTGAGCAGCGATGCCATCAAAACGAATCAAGCACATGTCGACGCCCTGCAGCCTATAGACATCGACGACGATGACATGCTCACAGATCATGACCCTGGCTTCACTAAATCATCTTCCAATTCACGTCGAGAGTCCCTCATCCAATCGTCCACAACCGACCCACACATAGCGAACGTCCGGTCTCCAGCTTCCGAAGAATCAATCATCGAAGTCCATCAAAGTGCATATCAACTACCACCAGATCCCTCAGCTAGGCCAAACGCCAAGCTAAAGAACAAATATGTTATGTCCGATGGAACTGTCGTTAATGGTAAAGGCTTAGGACGTGGTCGTCCTGGCATTAAGCGAGGTGCTCGGAAATCTACCCTCTCAATTGAAGCCACTGAAGATAATGGTAGTGGTAGTGGTAGTGGTAGTGCTGCAGCTGTGTCGACACCTTCGCCAGGAGTGAAGGTGCTCACAGACTCTGGGAAGAGGAAGCGTGCAAACTCCGATGTTACATTTGACAAGGAGGAAGACAATTCGGACGCTTTCTCAAGAGATTCCACTCCTGAGTACAACCCTACCTCTACGCAAACCCGATCAGGTCGCCAGAGTCAAAGACCTGCTCCGATCATTACACCTACAGCTGCAGCACCAACTCCTGCTCCGAAGAGGCCCATAATTACGCATTCCATCTCAAGTCCATCGATCAAAAAACATCCAAAGATCAAGGCCAAGGTATATCGGGGCAAGGAACAATTCGCACTTTGTGAACACTGTTTGAGAGGTAATGGTCCGCCAGGAAATGCCATTGTCTTCTGCGATGCCTGCAACAAATGCTGGCACCAACGTTGCCATGACCCAAAAATTCCAAGACATGTCGTTGCAGATACTAAAGCTGAATGGTTTTGTGCTGATTGCGACAGAATTCTGCATGGAAAGAAGAAGAACAAGTCAGTGCAGAAGGCACCAGCTCAGCCAGTAATCCAACCAGTGGCGCCGGTTGTGCCTCCCAGGATTGCTCTTCCCGAGAAAACTCTTACTTTCGGACCACCCATTACGGCAGCTGGGAATCTCACATTAGCCCAACAGAAGCAATACTTGCAATTACTTCCGAAAGAAAAACTGATCGAGATTGTACTAAAGGCAGCAGAACTCGCACCACTCCTTCCAATAATGGAAACCCCAATCATCTCAAGGCCCTTTATACTTGAACCACAGCCTACTCAAACACCACTCCCACCACCCCCACAACCACACCTACATCCCGGACTTGCACGTCCTTCTGGTCCGCCCCAGCCTGTCCCGCAATTCACTTCGACCTACAAAACCCCGATCGATGAAGTTCCCCTATTCTCACACCCAACAGCATCAATCCCATCGAAACCATACACTGCCAATCCACACGCAGATCCAAACGACGACGAAGGTTACTACGACGATTTTGACGAGCATGGCGCGCTGTATCCGAAACCCGGTGAAGGAGCGTACAATCTCGCATTACCGCCCGAGAGTGTGGATCTAGGGATGATGCTGGAAGGACCTGACTCTACCGCTTTCAGTCATTGGGTCAAGGCGTCGGGGACGGAATTGAGAAAGACTGTTGAGAATGCTTGGTAATTCAGCAGGTTGAAGACTGGGAAGCTGGGATGTGATTATCACGGAAGCGGGATGTATATCGACGTCCGTATACCACGTGTTAGAAATCAAGGCAAATTATATCCTATATAGATCAACAATGACTACATACGCATATAAGTACTCATCTAAAGTCTCGCCCTTCCCTCCCCCTTCCCCTCCAAATCAAAACCGAAATCAACATCAAGCAACCCCTCCATCAACCCTTTCCACTCCCTCGCCCTGTTTCCATCAATCGCATTCGCATCAAACGCAACCCCAAACCCAAAACGATCCTTATTCCCAATCGCACCCACCAAAAACTCTCCATCCCTAGGCCTAACCGTGCTAGCCAGTCCCCTGAAATCAGCTAAAATATCCCTGGTTTCAGTGAGCGGTTGATTCAAATCGACGTGTAGTTCCGCGAGGACAGCCGTCTGGTCGCCGACGGAACTGATACCGCATGTTGACGCGGTAGGACTCGAGCGCGCAGGATAAGACCCTTGGATGTTCAGATGTGTTTTTTGTGACTCTAGAGCACGGGATTCCATGCGTTCTGTTGTGGAGCAGAAGAGGGATGGTATGAGCTGGCTAGGACTACGGGAGCCGAGGTGTATTTCTTCGCTCAGTGTGCGTTTACGTTTCTGGTACTGCCGTAGTTGGCGGTGTGCGAGTTTGCCGAGGAGTTTGAAGCGTGTTTGGAAGGAGAGGTTGGAGGGGAGGAACGGGAGGGTGACGCCGTCGCTGAAGGCGAGCATGCAGGAGTTTTCTTTGCCTGTTGTTGGTTCGCCGGAGAAGAAGGGGCGGGGGTTGACGGGGAAGGAGCCTACGAAGGGGAGGCGGGCGGAGAGTGGGATGTCTGGGTGGTGCTGTTCGTGGAGGGTCATCATTACTATGGCGACGAGGGTGAAGCAGCCACTGCCTATGCTTATGCCGGCATTGCGGCAGAGGGTGCGCATGTTTTGGGCTGAGCGGCCGGTTAGGTCGGCGGATATGTGGCCTGCGTTGAGGGGTGGGGTGATTGTGTAGTCTAGGATTTTGGCGTATGTTGGTGGGAAGGTTGTTGCTTTTGAGGGCGCTTGGGGACGGCGGAGTGGGTTCTGGAAAGCTGCTGGTGGTGGGTTGCGGACATGTCGGAGGATACGGGTGAGGAGCCAGTGCCAGCGTTCCCGAGCGGGATTGTGGGAGCGGAGCGGGTAGAGTGCTTCTTGAGCTGGTGGTAGACGCTGGAGTAGTGAGCTTTCATTTGTGAAGAGTGCATTGAGGGCGGTGAGTAGTTGAGGTTCGTCGAAGTTGAGGATTTGTGAGAAGTGATTGGTCCACCTAAACGTCGTTAGGCCATCGGTGATTTGATGGGCAAGGACAGGAATGAAATGTAAGAGGATTGTTCCTTGATCTGTTCGCTGGAACGGCATGATGTAGAGTTTAGAAAGGGCTTGATGGGAATCAATTGCTCTTGCTGTGTTCATAATATGGTGGAAGAATTCTTGAGGATTGACATCGGGATACTCGTCTGCCACAAAGCGCATTTGAAAGCGAGTCTCCTCTATAGCATCTACCGTTGAACTGGGCCATCTGTACACGAAGCACTGATCTGTCCACCTTGCACTCTCATGGCCTGGAACCAAATCATGCAAGTTTCTGGACTGGCAGCTGAGCAGAACATGGCTATGGCGCATTAAGGTCCATGCTAGAACGAGTCTTTCTCGAAGCTGGTCATCCGGAAGGGTGGTTTTGACCTCCATACGATAGTTCTGGTGTAGGTCGGCTCGGCCGCAAGTAACAGTTCCATCATTATCGAAAAGGTTTTCCACTACACCCATTCTCCTGTAGTACACTCCTTGCTCCCGATTGGAACACTGGTCCTGTAGGTTCTGCCATATGTACCGTCCCGGTTCTTGTAGCTCCAGCCAGTGCAGCGGTGGCTGAATGTCTGAGGTCATCGTACCAGCACTTCAAGCAGACGGTTCAGCTTCAGGTTCAGTCTCGTGAGTGGAACAGCGAGCGAAATCTCAAAATGTAGAGTGCACTAGTATGGTCGATTCTCCAGTTTCAGCCAGTATTGTGGCTGACAATAGCTACGAAAGCTTTGGGGTTTGTTGTCGCTCGCCATCTTACCTCTGTACTCGTGGCGAACATGTAGCTCGTTCGTGATGTAAAGGATGCAGCGCTTCGTGCCGAGGTTTGTGGTCCAATAGACAATCCTCCCGGCGGTGAAAGTTCTAACATTGCCTTGTCAACCACCAACAATTACTACGCACGTACTCTGTGTTATATTGCAATTACTCGTGGTCCAGCGAAGACGTCCTACCGACGGTTTTGGTTGAACAGTGTATCGAGATTTAGGCAGCTGCTGTCCAAGCCTTTAGTCGTTGGTCCAAAACGTGTAGATATCTAAGTATGTGACCCGTCACATTTGGGTGAACGAAATGCACAAAGTGCACCGGAGATTGCTGTCAAGGACACTTGGGTACAATCCAGGTTTTCGAAGGCTTCAATGTTGCCACTTACAGCATCACTAGGTATATTTCAGCTTCTGATAGATGCCAACCAAATCTCTACAGCATTCCCCGTAGCAAATACCGGACAGCGTGTCTCGTATAACATCCTTCATTGCTCATTCTGATATGTCATCGCCGGCTTGTACCTCCAAATCCTGTACTCTCGTATCGACTACTTGAAAAGCTAGGCTGAGATGATCCAGATGATCCAGATCCCCAATTACTCGGACCGCCACCACCTCCGTTACCGAAAAGTCCTCCAACAGGTCTCTGTGCCTGCCGTGGTTGTGTCCGATTCTGGTTTCGTCCCAAGGCATAACCCAGACCAGCAGCTGCTAGGCCAGCTGTTACCGGCCCAGGTCGCCAGCCTTGATTCTGTTGTTGACCACCTCTGGAAGAGCTTGCATTGTTGGTTCCATAGTTTGTTGATTTTGGTTTCCGAGGATTGAAGGTATGCGAATCGTATGGTGGCGGAGGATCGTTGCTATCATCACCGCTGTCACCGTCACCTCCTCCTCCTCCTCCGCCGCCAAACCATGGTCCACTGCCAAAATTTCGTCCTGGCCGAGGAGGGTTTCGTCGACGTGCTTGGAGTAAACGTGAAAATATAATGAACAAGACACTTCCGAAGATGGCGAAAAACACGACTCTAGCGATCAAAGTCGATCCGCCACCATCCTCACCATTAGATTCGCCCCAAGGAGAATCGTCGTTGTGCCTGCCAAACTTCTGTTCTCCTTTATCTGTCAAGAGCAGTCTGTACTCAACTCCACAGCTTCCTTTTAGCACATACGGGTCATCACTTGAGGCATATCCTTCGCATGCAACCTCTGTAGCTCCCAGCTTGAACTCTTCTGGTAAGCTAGCCTTACATGCCCACTGTATATTTTCAGCATCGTAGTCAGCACCCTCGTTGGTGCATCTTATCGTGTCCACATCGTAGAGTTTACAAACGTCTGAGGGTCCGACACACTTCATTTGCGGGACCGAGGCGACTCGACGGGAGGTAGTCGGTTTGCCGGCACGGAAGGTTAGAGACTCGACTTTGCTGAGAAGAATGGCGTTCTTTGGCACATTTTTCGGATTCGTGACTTTACCGGCAATGGTTATGGTCGCAAACAACGCAAGAAGGCAGGTCAGAATGATTGAGATGGAGCGTGCCATACTAGCAGCGAGACTTGGTCGTTTTGTACTGTTCTAGGCGCACAAAGTAGGAATATACCATGATAGATATAATCGAGGGTCTTGAATATTGAACAATGGCAAATCACCAAGATTCTCGTTCCACTTGGTGTGGACAAAGTGGCATGAAACAAAGATGTTGCCTGGTCTTGCGCAGGCCAGGGCAGTTCGGGGATATTCTTGTATTGCATTTGTACCTCCAGCAATGACGTAATTTGTGAGCCTTGATTGGCCTTCTAACGCCGGAAAAGTTCTCCTTATGAGCTCTGACTGGCTGGCTAACATACATGCCTGAATCAGGCGCCATGCTCCTCTGCCTCACTCGGACGAATTGGTAAATACAAACAGTCTTACTACACAGCTGGCTACATGTTGTGAAAATCGCCTTTTTCACTACTACCCAGGTCCTGTTTTGACGTCTTCTTGGATATTGGCTTAGCTCGCTCCGTACTACTGGTTGCCTGTGTGCGAATTGAATTGGATTTGCATTCTCGCAAATCTATAGTTTATGCTTTTTATTGTCTTCACCATAGAAGGTCACAACTACATCACCCATTTGTGGTCAAGATGGATGACTTCGTGGACTTGACCAACGACGATACGACTGATGCAACTGACGCCCACATCACTATATCCGACGATGAGGACGAAGAGCTAAAGCTTGCTATCGCCCTATCACTCCAGGATCAAACAGCATCACCCAAAGTATTGGAGCCCAACCCTGCACTTGGCGATCAACGAGATGAAACACCGAAGCCAACCACATTATCTTCAATGAGCTTGCTAGGTCTTGACCGCAAAGTCATGGAAGCTGAAAGACTCGCTCGTCTCAAGCGCAAGCGAGAAGAAGTCAACGACATGCAGCCTTCCTCTACTCCACTCGCAGCATCACGAATATCACCACCACCATTGCAGAGGCGCAAACTAGACGTATCAAAAATTCCGCAATCGAAGCCAAAAGCATCAACCAGCAACCACAGACCCCCCTCCAGGCCCAATTTCAGCTTTCCACATGGCAAAGTCCTCTTCACGTCAACACCCACCCGTCACTCCACCACAGGAACTCTCGAAGCAATATCCTTCATCGACGTTCTCAAGCCACCATCTGACACCCTAAACTACACACTCAAGTCCACCCTCCTATCATCTTTCATAACAGATTTCGACTGGGCACTCCCATATTTCAGCACCGCAACCGTCAAATTCGTCCTCGTCTTACACGCTCAGAACAGTTCTCACAAGCAAAACCTCCAGCAAGACTTTGCAGGTATCAAGAACGTCAGACTAGTGACGCCTGAAGTATCTGGTGGTTTTGGAACCATGCATTCAAAAGTCATCCTCCTGTTCTTCGAGGCCAAGGAAGACGAAACGAAGCAGATATGCAGGGTGGTAGTTCCCAGTGCAAATCTAGTCCCCTTCGACTGGGGTGTCGGCGGTGTAATGGAGAATGTACTCTACGTAGTCGATCTGCCTTTGAAACAACAAACATTGAGCACGAATCAAGGTCAAGGTCAAGAAACGCAATTTGAGACGGAGCTCAAGAAGCAACTACTAGCCATGAATGTGCCAGAAGATGTGCTCCGCAAGCTCGACAACTATGATTTCCTCGCCACTAAAGACATAGGATTCGTCCACACCATTAGCGGCCCTCACGTTTTCGAATCGCATAGCTCTGCCAAAATCACTAAGCAACAAACCATCAGCGCCTTCCCGAAAACCAACTTACAAGTACCAACAGTAGCAACACCACAACTACCACCACCCATGCCAAATGATCTAGCACAAACAGGCCTCCTCTCCCTCTCCAAAACCATATCCTCCCTCGGCCTCTCAATCCCCACCGCCTCCCCCTCCTACCCCCCAAGCCTGCACTACATAACCTCTTCCCTCGGCAACCTAACCCCCTCTTTCATCCGCCAACTCTACTCCGCAGTCTGCGGTACTCTAGACCCCAACACCTCCACCGCCACTGCCACACCCTCCTCGCGCCGGTCCAAAACACCAACAACCGCCAACAACGAATCCAATACGCTCGACAACACAATCAGACAGAATCTACACATCTACTTCCCAAGCACGCACACAGTGCACACATCCAAAGGCGGTCCATCCTCAGCAGGCACGATATGTTTCCAGCGTAAATGGTGGGAAGAGAACGACTTGATTCGTGAGTGTTTGAGGGATTGTGTGGGTGGGAGGGGGGATGGGATGTTGATGCATAGTAAGGTATGTGCGTGGTTCACTTACATGAATGTTTTACTTTACTTTGCTTTGCTTTGCTACGGCGCAGTGCGTTTATTGGGCGAAAGGCGTCCCATGTTTTTGTGCGAGTGCATGGAAGGGAAGGTGAATTTGCTAACGTTGGTGTGTCTGGGGTAGATATTGTATGTTCGATTCAACGAGCCGCTTGCTGTGAAGGGCGATGCTGGGGGAACGAAGATGTATGCTGGGTGGGTGTATGTCGGGTCAGCTAATCTTAGCGAGAGTGCTTGGTGAGTCCCTTTCTTTTTTTTTGCTCTGCTTTCTTGAATTTTGGGTCCGTGATTTCCTCGTCCTTTGCGATGTGAGGGTTCCTTTCGGAGTGACAGATGCATGACGGTGTTTCGTGAGATGTATTGCGCTCCTTTCATTGTTGGCAGCGACAATATCTGTTGCTGTGCGGAATATGCATTTCGCATTGGAGAGTGAAAGTCAAAAATTGGCGGAGCCATGAACAAGTGAGTTGTTTGGGATCGCACTGTCCGTCACCATGGGCACGATTTTCAAAAATTACGACCTCAGTGTATGGATCAGCTCTCAGAGCATGTTGACGCCCAGCGAACGTGACCACACGATCGATGGCAGCCATTCAAGGTCGTTCACTGAACTGTACTCAGTGGCGGCTTGTACAGCAGTCAGATGCCAGAGTGAGACCCGCGTTCGACAGTATTGCTGAACCACGCGGCAGATAAGTCCAACAAAAAAGTCGTGGACTGAAATCATTGTTCTGAAACACCTTTGTGTTCTCATTATGTTAGATGTTGCGCAACCCTGTGCTCATTGAACCATGTCGATCATCGCCATTTGCGGCTCATGACGTGCTGATTCTGCCCTATCATCTACAATTCGGTCGAACCAGGACTTCAGAAATATCACAGATCATTGAACTACTATTACTTTATTTTGACTTCGACCTTGGTTTGATTGTTTGGTGTCGCTCCTGCAGCGTGCATTCATCGGCTACATTCCGGAAGACCTTGGCCGGTCATAAAACTAGACAAGGAGTGTTTCAAATGCTGACCTTTTGATTCACACAGGGGCAGAATCGTTAGTGATGCTAAGTCAAAGAAACCTAAGATAACAAGTCGAAATTGGGAGAGTGGAGTTGTCATTCCCGTGTCCATGGACAACGTGGCCATACTGAAGGATGCAGAAGGCCACGTACTCAAGGAGGCTGGGCACCATGGATGTGGTAGTATTGACACTTCAGTTGACACTTCCACCGGGACAGCCACGGCAGTTCGTGAGCAAGGGCGACGCGGTGATGGGCAACGCTCCGATCGAGGAGTATCTGCAAGCAATTGTACGCGCAAAGTACTGGGCTGTCGACACAATGCAGATGGTGGTTCGTGCATGAAGTGCTCAGAACACCATTTGGGGGAGAGCAGTTGTTCTGATGCGGCCAGGCATGATGCAGGAGACCTCCAGCAAGACGCATGTACAATGCAAAGTGATATCAATCGCATGAGGGAGCTATCTCTAAGCGAGATCTTCTCCAACACTGTGCCAGTGCCCATCCGGCTTCCTTCATCGACGCAATTCGCCGATGCTAGAGAGCCATGGTTCCTTAAGGACTGAAGAAGAGCTGGATTGGGGTGTACATAATCCGAGGTCCTCAAACGAGTGGCTGCATGTAGTTGAGCATGTCACCTTAGAGTTGAGTTTGACTTTCATGTGGACAGGATTGCGGTAAATGCCTTCTTCCTGTCTAATTCCGTGACGATGGGTGACGATATGTAGACGCTGAGGTCATACCGCCCAGAATGCCGGGAAGGTCACCCCCATGTTGGTACAAGTGACCTCGCTACCTGTGTCTCATGGAGCACTATTGGCGCTAAGTGGAGCCGAAACTAAGCCGTGTTCACTGGTGTTTCTCGAAGCCACTTTGCTGGTGTTCTAGACCGACGTTTGTGGAACGGACTTGCAGTGACCGCACCGAACATTATCGGCAAGCTTACAGTATGCCAATATTGGTCGTTCAAATCCGTAGCTCATGATGCTGGCACCCAGAATCCCTGTCTGTGTGTAACTTAAACAAATCAATTGAGCCGGGAACCATAAAGGACAGCGTCAGATAAATCCTAGTACCTTGCGTATTGTTGATAGACATGAACAGAGAATACGTAGTTTGTGCTGGCGATCCCTCTGCAACCGTCGCTTGTGAATGAAGGATCCATACCTACTGTATTGTTTCCAACGTGCCGCTTGTCTATAATTGTAGAGATCTTAGGTAGAGGTCACTGATATTGAACTGAACAGCAGCGGGAAAAGCATCCAGTATGCACAAGAGGATCTGCGCTGATACTCAGCAGCTAACCGACAGATCGCCGTTACAAGTTCGCAGATCATCGAGAAATTTGTGAAGGTCACAACTATCACTGGTGGAACAGCCAAGCAACGCCGCTATGCTACAAAGCACCTGACCCTACAGTATTTTAGCCGATGGTGTATGGTTTGAGGTCTTTGATCGTTCTCATTTCGGGCATCATGGCTGGGAAATAGCATTGCCATTGCTATCGCCGGCGCACCAAGATATGACAGAAGTATGAATGCACATGCCTTTGACGAAATTGGGTTAGATATATGTTGTGCGAGGCCATCACTGTACCGTGATTGTACTCGAATGCTTCGATACTGTTGACAACGCATGCGGTACAGTGGTGATCAGGGAATGATCGTCATATCCGCAGAAGACTTCATGCAACTCTACGGCTTGAAGAAGGAACGATCGATGCGGGTGTCAAGTCTGATGAGTGGTGATCTTGCCCACCATGGCTATCAAGTTCGGCGACGCAGCAATCGCGTAGAAAACTGAGTCAATTTTAACCAACCTCCATGCATGAAAAACTTCTTGCCGCTAGCTAGCGCTTTTCGACCATGCATTTCTGCTTTGTCTTTGCTCAGCACGATACTAAAACAGCCAGGCATATTCCGCAGCTTGAAGGACGAAACGAGCATGTCGAAACGTTGGCAAATAACCGTATGATTGGGCGCGATGGCTGGCGAGTGACAGACACTGGCAGAGGAGGGGCACTTGCTTGACCGATCTCTCATTTTTCCTCGGGTCTCTGACCAAGGATTCGCTAGTCTATACGAGGATTTCAATGTGACAGTCCTGGTATCCTAGCTGCTATTTCTGCCATGTCAATTCTTTTTCCCGCAGCTTACGATTAATGTTGCCATAGCAGTATCCAGCAGTCGCCGAGGCATATGGTAGCCGGCAATGAGGAAGGTTTCTTATGTGCCGATCGGCTATTAACATCATTATGTAGTGTCCTATTGACCTCGGGAATACTTAGGTTACTCCATATCGGAAATATCGTGCCGGATTTTGGTCAGCAACAAGCCCAGCTGTGTTGGCAGTATTCTGGGACTGCTTACTTCCTAATTGTCTCGGTCTCATGTACAACACGATTCAATACTGGGATCATTTTGATTATTGTGGTGCCATGCATTGTAGCATTTTGTTGTTGTGTCTCGCGCCAACCCCACGCGTCCAGTCTGCCGAAGTGCGCTGGGAAGGCGACATGACGGGATCTGTAATTGACGGGGTAGGTAGGAAGACAATGGCGCGGCAGCGCGGCTTGCGCTAATGCCTCGGGAAGTGCCAAGTTGTGCTCCCCGAGACTCTAATTTATTCTGATTAGTCCGTACACAATCCATCCCCGGGGCAATTGTCACGTTTCGGCCATGTGCACTACAGTATTTTGTGCACTTCATGAGTGATTCGGAGAGTTTTAGGTGGAAGTCTCGAGCTTTCGTGAAGAGAAGTTCGTCCATGACCAGACACTGCTTCGCCTAGGGATATATCGTACAGTATGTTCTGTTTGTTTTGTAGTCCGAGTTTTTTGAATCCGTGTAGGATTGTGCAACGTGATCGAGTCGTTCCAGAGGTCAACAAGGGAACAGTCCTGTGTACCTAAGCTATTACCAGGACCTCAGGCAATCTTCCATGAGTACAGCCTTGCATTCCCGCAAGGCTGGATACCAAGCTATCCGAGTCCAGTTCGAGTTGGGTTACTCCGTAGAGCTTGTGAGCATTCTCAGCCAGCACTAAGATCGGAGAAGCATTGCACAACCTTGGCCACCGCACAACGATGTCGTTGGCACTGGTAGCGCGCAAACCTGTCTAGCCGACTGCTACCGCCAACTGCTGTATTGGACACAGTCAGCAAGAGCGTCTCACCCCACAAGTCCAATCGAGTCGACAGGAGGATGTACTGTACTTGGTGGCAGTGGGTAGTCGATTACAGTAGTGTCAGCACAACTGCGAGTTACCGCACACTTGGTGAACTCACCAAGCATGAAGGTGTTCGAGAGCTTTATCTACTGTACTCTGTGCTCTCTATCTGATGTTTCCCGCCAATCGGACATTGAGGTTCATGCTAGCTGTACGTGATGCGCAGAGTAGTCAGATCGTATACTCAATCCTGCACCTCTAGGTTGATCCAAAGGTCCTACACATCACCACGTTCTACGGGTACTCCATGCAGTTAGACAGAGACAATCGTCATGGATTGTACAGTACAACTATTGTAGCACGCTCAACTTTTCGAAAGACCCACCAACTAGAAGTCCTCCACAAGCTGTTTACTGTAACAATCTTCTTGACAATCTGGCATTTTACTAGCTGCGAAATTGGATAGGCAATACTTGCACCTAATTCGTTGTATGTACGCTCGTGACACCACAGACTTTGCTTCACCACGTGTGACTTGCATGCAGGGTGATAAGTTGCCAATGATAGCATGATACGCATCGGGTCAGAAAACGGCAGGCAAGCATAAGAGAGTGTGCATGCAAGACCTGAAACTGATGGCAACCAGTCCCACTTTGTTTTATGCCTGTCAGGATAACTCTGTTGGAGACATGTCCAAATTTGAAGCAATGGTACTGTAGTAGAAGTGCTTTACTGTATCGAAAACCTTGCTGACGGACTGGAGCAATATGCGACCCTAATAGATTCTTGTGCTCTATCAGCGTGGTTGGGCAAGAGATAGCAAGTGATGTTTGAGAAAGCTACAACACTGAGAGTAAAACTAGTATCCTCCTGAGAACGCTACTGCAATGCTTTCCAACTTTGTTAATTCCGAATTAGTGCCAGTCTTGCCATTGCAAGTTACAGGCAGACTAATATTGTAAAGGGAAGAGGCCTTCCCGAGGGCATTCACATGTACAGTAGCGAAGCAAGGCTCCTGGCCTGCGCAAGTCTGCAACCTCCAATTTTGTACTCGGGTAGAGACTTGGTTGTCCTCCTACCAGAACTGTGTTGGTTGGCATTGACCAGATTGTTTCTATCGATACAGTAGGTAGGTTCACAAAACAAGATTGAGCCACTCAACGGAACTTCTCACCTTCAATTTCGAGAAGTTGCTCAGAGTGTTCACCGCAGCTTCGGCACCCACAGTAATAGCCGTGCTTTGAGTAGTGAAGTCTGTTTACACGACCGTTCAGTGAAACTGTGCGCATCAGCACTGCTACGTCACGACTTTTTACGAGCAATTCCTCGAGTCCCGTCGAGTCCGGTCGGGAAGCACGCCTAGTCTCGGCCTTACTATCTGTCACCATTGCTGGTGCGCGTACGAATGCGAGTAAGAGGAGGAATACTGCAAAAGAAGAACTTTACTTGAGAGAAGAAACCCTCGCAAGGATAACGTCTAGATCGTTTCTAGCAGACTTTCGAGAAGTCGGCGATTAGGACAGGGATCAACTCTAACTTCCAGGCACAAACGCAATCTTGAACAACTTCGCAGAACAGACTTTGAACTTCCAAGCACAAACACAATACCTGACTCCATCCAGAGCCTCTTTGGCCAAGGTCATTACGAGCAATCTGCATCACTTGATTTGTGCTCTTCTCGCCCCCAGCCGGACCTTTTCATCGCTTGTGGACAAGCTCTTTATGCTGGCATTGGGTTGCTGCAATCAAGTAAGTCCACATCTCGTCCTCATGTACACGCGCACCACATGATGCGCGAGCTCCTTCTGCTTCGAGCTGATTACCAGATCCATCACGGTTGGCGTCGCCACTTTGGTCATGGGTTGGACATGCACAACCAGGTGCAAGGATGTGCGGTCAACCAGCTTGGATCAACAAGATTCCACTTTTACGAACGCGTCCATTTTTCTTAGCTCGAAACCCAGCGGTTCGATTGAGATGATCGTCTCACTACCTTGGCCAAGTTCCAC